>JAHZNA010005358.1:0-10091 GCA_027743935.1 Sinodicranocentrus sp. ZH6 | reverse complement strand
TATAAGGTATTTAATAATATGGAATTATCCAGAATTTTCTTTTTTTGCATAAAAGGATAGTCATGAGCAATACCTAATATTTTCCAAATTCTTTTATCTGTTTACTTTTCCTCTAATGAAAAGAACCATTAGATATATAAGAAAGTACCTGATTTTCTACCATTTCAATTTATAACGAAAGGGCTTTTCCTTTCATCCACAAAAAGAAAGATAAATTACTCACAACGTTGATACCAGTAATGTTAAAATGTTCCTCATATATCAATACTTTTCGACAAACTAATCCATATTCTTGACAAAAAAAATCGTATTGCCAATATATTACTTCCTTATTCAAAAACAACTCACGGTCACAAGTTTAAGCATTTTTTACTCTTCTTCTAAAGTATTCAATCTCTAATTAACATCATTCCGTATATATTTTCTCTATTAAAACAAACAGAATTTAAAGAAAATGTCAAAACTCACGTCAGGAGCTTTGGAAATCCAGAGAAAACTTCAAATTCTCCCTTTCCTGCCTTATATTTACAACAAAGAGGCACACGCAATTCATCCAAATCCGTCAAGACACTAAACTTTATAAATTCACTCAAGTTGGAATAATTAGTTTCATGGTAATCCTCATTTTCGGATTTTTAGAGAGAGTTGTCTGGGTCCGATCAAAATCGGGTAAGACAACAGAAGAAGCAATTTTTTACCTCTTTCTTTGTTGCTTGCTTTGCATCGGGCTTTCGAGCTGGAAGACGGGAATAAAATTCCAGAAGAAAATCAGCCTACTCACCAGTGAACGCCTTAAAAAAGAAAAAAGTTGGTTGCGGTCCAGAAATAGATTGCAGTGTGGGTTTATTTTCATGATAGGATTAGGATTGACTTTAGTTTGCCTTCCCCTTTTCTTCGTGATTGCAGCCTATGCTATCGATTTTGATCCGGTGCAACCTACGACCGATTTTGGAGTCGGAGTCTAATCATGGTTTGGTCAAACATGGAATAAAAATTTCAGCTGGGTTAACATACTTCGTATTAGTCTTAGTCGGAGGCAGCACTACATATTCACATTTACTCATATCCGTCGTGATTTTTGAAGGGACTCAAGAGCTCTCTTATAAATTCCGCCCTGCTCGGAAAAAAATTCAGACTAGGTCAAAAGAACTCCAAGAGATAACAGAGTTTAACCCTTGTCTTAGACACTTTAGATTAGTGCAATTATTTATCTTGTTGGCTAACATATTTCAAAGTGAATTCGTTTTTGTATTAGTTTTTGTTGGAGTATTACTAGCGAGTTTGTCAGGATATGGAATTATCATGATGTATGAGGAGGTATCTGTAGGCTTTTATCTTTTATTTCCTGTAATGTTCTTGATTTGTATTATTATCAACTTTCTCTTTGTATTGATTATGAAAGTGCCGAGAGAAAATGGGATTTTGTTCAAGCAACATTGGGAAGGAGTAAGATTGCCGATGATAAATGTGAAAAAGTTAAAGGCATGCCCTCTAATTGGGTATAATATTGGGCCGATGAAGAGAATACGAGCTTACATGGCAATGGCAATAGCGGACGCTATTTTGAACTGGACAGCGTCAGTTGTTTTGATGAATAGATCATCAAATCTAAAATTTAAATAATTTTAATTGATAAATTTATTGTTCAAACCTAAAATTTAAATAAATGTACTTAATAGATGTAATCGTTCAAATCTTCTTTAAATTAAAGTCAGTTTCAGTCATGGGAAGAGTAACTGGGAACATCCTATCGAGTTGTATCTTTATTTCTCCAGAATATTGTAATATAAACCAAGGTCAGCTTATGACCATCGATATAATATTGATTGATCGGGTGTTATAACTACACCTTCAGTTTTGCAAGCATGGTTTTGAATATTTTTCATTCATGCGACTCCCGTCTATAAAATACATTGCCATGCATAAATTTCATGCACGAGATATTTTAAAGATGCACGTTAACAAATGGCTATCGAGAACGATGTGAAATAAAATACGTTGAAAATCAAGTCCACGAAGTTTCTTGGAATATTTACTAATGTAATTAAACATTTGATCATATTGATTGGTGGATTTAAAAACTTTTTCCTACACGCTCCATTACAATTTGTAAGGCTGTTTCCCTTATGCAAAGCCAAAGGGATAACTTGTCCTTATTGGAAAAGGCCGGTCTTATAGTATTATAATATATGCATTGAAGGCATGAAGCAGGATATACATAATGCTGAGAGCTGGTCCTTCCATGTTTAGATTTGATTTTTAGTAACAATATTTAACCGGACCATTAACCTAACCCACAGCACATATCTTCATGAGTGAGTGGATGTGCACTACACTGCAAGGGGAATCAAAGTGAGATTTAAATAATGAGATACGTGAACTTGTCAAAGAAAGAACTTTTCCATTCACATACTGTACCTTTCTGTATCCATGTGTTCTACTTCCTCAAAAAATAGATGAAAAAAATAAATTGGATGAATTGAAATATTTTGCCACAAATCACGTCAGTCCAAGCATAAAACTACGTCAGAGCTCCGCAGCAACTGACGCCCCAAAATTTCAAATTCCTCCCCCAGAAGTACTCCAGTTCGCCTTTAATGATCATCCCAAACACTACCAATGGAGTATATGCAAAATCCAATGGCTTTGGGCCCTGAAAAAAGTTTTTATAAAGTTTGCCTAAAATGCAAGAAGAGATCAAGTTACCTAGGAAAACGCTTATTTTTGTGAAAAAAGTTGATCCACTTCCGAGGACGGCGCTCATAAGTACTGTGTAATATAAGACATTTAGCGCTGATTTTTTTTGTTTTTCGCCATATTGTCCATCATGGGACAACGGCTGAAAGCCGCTCACGGAGACATGCAGTCATGCAGGGCATCATCATAAAAGGTAATCCATGCGATTCTCTATAAACGTGTTTGTACCCTTTGCCCAAATCACCTGGTGCTCTGAGCAGTGACCTTCGGAAGTAGAGGTCATGTCATACGACAAAATAAATTTTATTACAACTTGTGTATCCTATCCTTGCACCTCAAGGTAATATTAAAGCTGCATATTCGTCTTTATTCGCTTTCATTACTCCTCGTTCCATTTTAGGGGAAAAATTACAGAATCACTAATTTTCGAATATTTTTTGGAAAATTGTTTGTGGTTAGCACAAATTAAAACGTAATTTTTGATGACTCACGCGCCCACAAAACGTCCAAAAGTGAAATGACTCAGAAGAGAATTACCCTCACAGCAGCTTCATAGCAAGAGAAACTAGAACTGAATATGAGCTGAAGTAATGCTTCGTCATCTTAGCATGCCTCTGTATCTTTCTATGCTAAGGTGTATTCATTGAATATATGAGAGTAGGTGGGGGACGGATGTACATGGTCAAATGGAGAGAAAATTTGAAATATTTATGCACACAAACAATTCACATAAAAGACAAATGAGTAATTTAAGCAGGTAATTTTTGATTAAATAAAATTGTAATTTTATAGGTTTTTCATGTCTGAATGGCTGATTAGCATTGACAGTAAAAAATATTGTAATGCTTGAGAACACTTATAAGAGTGGAAATTTACAAGGTGTTTGATAGCCATTTAGCAGCACTTTTCTCCAAATAGATTTCTTCATCCGCCACAAAGCCAAATTAAAAGAAACCGGTCGCCAGTGATGGTATAAAACTGAATAACAGTTCGAAGTATCTTTCCCTCCTTACCTTCGAATAGACATATATTTTTATACATCCGATTTATATTCACTTGCAAGATTTTTTATTCTGTATAGCAGATGCCTGATGCAGATCCACGGAATTAGTTGAATTAAACTTGAATTTTTTGACCTGAGTTAAATTAATTTTCGTGGAATAGGGACGAATTAAATTGATTTTATTTACTAGATAATATAAAACGAAAAGGAACGATGTGAGTTTTCCTGCTAGTATTACGAATCGCACTGTTTGTATATTTTTAATAAGTGTAGTTTTCCCAGTTATCAATAAAACTCAACCCCATGACATCTTTTTAATTGGGATTTCCGATAACGGCGACAATTAAACTATTTGAATCAAATTAACACCATGTCTATTTTACGAATGTTGACAAAAGCTAGCAAGGGAATACGTAAACCATTAGATACTTACCAAATGGGAATAAAAGGAATTTTTCAAATGAAATCTTAAATCCTAGTCAACTTAGCCAGCCAGCACGATAAAAAATCCGCATATTGGCGTAAGACCTTGAAGCAAAACTTATTTTTCACTTTTTAGTGGACGAAATACTTTAAAATGTATCCATCTTTGCAACTCCACCGCATTTCGTTCTTATTATTAAATCAACTTCCTTCGGTGATTCCAAAAATGCTATTGCTGAGCATGTGAATAAAAAGGGCGCTCTTTTTATCATCAATATAATATTTGTAGTATTATACGTTATTCCCACAAAAGCAGGATATTTCAAATAAACAATTTAGATATTCCCTACATATTGCCTTATCGGAAAGTAAAGTTTAGTTGATGTTAATTTACGACTTATTTACAACAGCCTTAAATATTTTACTTGCTCCGAGCCGAAACTCGTCCAGCAAAATAAACACGCTGTGTTTCCAGTTTGCAAATTAATCATGGAACATAAATATTTCTTCCATCTCCAAACCATCCTCGCTTTTAAGATTGAACGTCGATTCCATGAACATTTTAATCACGCGAAAATATCATGTTCATGGTCACCGCAAGCGAGAGAATATAAAAGTATCCTATCCACATACCCAAATTTTTGGCATTCCTTTCTAAATTATAATTAAACTTTCTCCGGTGATTTTATGCATGCCATGAAGGAGCATGTGAGAGAAAAGGCAGTAATCGTTCTAAGGATTATTATATTAGTTCAGCTCTGTTTTCAACTTTGTTAGTGACAAAGAAGAATATTTCAAATGAATAATTTAGTTATTCGCTTGAAAAGGGAGAATATGCTATGTTGGTTGACACTAAATTCCCGCTTCAGTGAAACATATTTTAATAAACCTTCAATATTTTGCTTACTTCACTTCAAAATCACTCCATGAAAATAAACACGTAGGGTTTCCAGATTGCAAATAAATCATGTCGTTACGATATTTCCTTCCATAACTATGCTGTCCTGTGCTTTGTAATATGAAGAATAACATCTACTCTCTAAAAAGGATTAAGGATAACATTTTTAGTTGTGTTTTCCTGTTTCACCGATACTTACGTTGCTTCAGCAGTCTTCTGAGTTGAGCATTTTTCTGAGCTAAACTTGTATCTAAAGCTTTTAAATAAAAATATGCTTGTATCAACCGGTTTATTAAAAGAGCTAATGCACTGTTTGTCAATGTTGGACTATTTTGGAGCAATTCCATTCTCCTGGAATCCGATAACTTTTCGACTTGAAGTGAAACCCAGATGGAAAAGGAGAGTGATTTTTGTTCATTTAATGTTATCATCAGTTTATGTGTCCTTTGTTTTATTGCAAATGGTGGTGGATTGGAAGAAAGCAAAATTATTTGTGAAAGTTTACACTATATTTATTAGTATGGCTTATATCTGTGGAGTGAGCATGACGTGTGTGATGGGGATATCGCCGAAAAATACTGTGGCGCAGTTAAATGCCACAATACAACATGAACAACGCCGATATGGTAAGATTCGTATCAAGTCCATGTCCAGACTTATTATTTTTTTTAAAACTATCCAAACAATTGCATGAGAGGATTAATTTTATTTGATTTTTAAGGACAACAGCCTCCCAACCAGAGAGTTGGAATTATAAAACTCTTTCTTAAAGTTCTCATGGGAGGAATTATAATGGTGTTTCTATATAACTTGGATGCATTTCGAAACCCTTGCTTTCCGATTTTCGTTGGATATAAATTTTGTGAGCAATGTGACCCAGAAAATATTGGTTTCGCCAAAGCCCCATCTTGGAGTTGGGTGGAGATGAGTAAAAAAGTCGGAATTGTTCTTGTATCGTGGTTAAATTCGAATTTCTTATTCTCTGGATGTTTCTTTGCAATCATGCAAATGTTCCTCCAAGGATACGCCATTCCTTTTTATGTCAAGGAATTTCAAAGGTATGAATATATTTTAATAAAAAAGATATTGAAGTTCGCATGTAATGAGAAATAATACGCATTTACCTTCTGCAGAAAAGTCTTGGAAACAAGCGGGAAGTTGGCAATTGTAATTAGAACTCGTGCAAAGGTTTTTCGGGAACTTCAAATCATTCTCTTGTTGTTTCGCAATTGCTACTCTAAATTGGCCATAGTGAGCTTCATGATGACAGTTATGGTCGCCCAAATCAGTTGCTCTTACAATACAATCAAAGTGTTTGGAGTCGGAAATCATAAACAACCTAGCCAGATGATCCTCAATATTCTCTACGTTTACTGCGCATGGGGCTCTGCGGTTGCAGTATTGGTAGTTTTTAAAGCTTTTGCAGATGTACACACGGTCTCGACAAAACTTGGTCAGGAAATGAAACGAAATACTGTACTCATGAGAAGCAAGTGGTTTCAAAAATTTAGAAGATCAGCTCCCGTTCTACGCATTTACTTTGGTGGTAGCAATTATTTCAAACGACTGACACCCTTAAACATGGAAAACTTTGTGATTCTTCAAATTGTTAATTTGTTTCTGTTGGGTTGATTTAAAACGATTGATATGTATTAGATTCGAAGGAAACCTAAGTTGCATGTTTAATTCTTGAGTAAGTTACATTTATTATTATAAAACTATAATTTCATTATTTAAAATTATTTTATCGGTAATTTAAGGTAATCATATAGCGATGCATTGAACTGCCTAAAGAAGGAATATAATGTGAAATATAAAGGAAAGGAGTTTTCTTGAAAATATTACTAATCTCACTGCTCTTATATATAAATAAATGTGATTTCCACAATAAAGCTCTAAATTTTGGTTGCAGCATCGATGGCAAAACTATTTTAAAAAAATTGGCACATCTGGCTACCAGTTTGTTCATACATAATGCATTTAAAATTCTTTCTTCAATCTCTTTTTATCTTCTGGTATGGGACTTCCGTCATTACAGTAAATATTTTAACCAAAGTTGGCCTACGCTAACAAGAGAATTTGTAAAATCCAGCTACTTCTACATGGGAATACGTCTACTTCTACTTCTGGGGGTGAAGGAAGCAGGAAGGGATAAGGTGATTTAACTTTCTCACATAACGTAAAGGATTAGATACTTCGCTTTCCATTGTATCTTGTCCTTATAGCCAGTTTCTAGGACATCTGCAAGTCTTTCTTGTTATGATGACATGAATCCCTTTGTTCTTCATAAAGTTATGATAAGTATCTGAAATCTATAAAAATAGGCAAAAAAAACTTCATAGCTAATGCAGCAACAAATATTTTAAAATTTCTAAATTTAAGTATCTTAAATACGAACTTACTCTGGATGTTGTTAAAATCCTCAAATAAGACAATTCCCGTAACTGCATAAAACCCCGAAGAACCAAATAGTTAGTAATATTTGGATAAACATGTTGACATTTTTTCGTTAAATCCAAGAATGCCACCGCGTCTTCCATATGAAATGCTTTTAAATCTACACAACATTTTAGTAAAAGTTAAGCATTCAGTCCTATTGAATGATTGATTGATTGATTGGAAATTTCATTTTTTTGCAAAATAATACTTTTTAATTTCAGAACACCCTCAACAGCTTCATCATCAATGTAGCTCTCAGACGTCAAGGTAATATTGTCAAGAGTATTTCCCCAGCTGTTACAAACCTCCAAAAAAGTTTGAGGGTTAACTCGCGCCCTCACCCCTTTCAAATTTGGAAGCAAATTTTTCAACTGCCGAACAGTTTCCACGTTCTCAAGCACAAAGTATGTTTGGAACTGGGTAACATTCAATAAATGGGTATTAGCCAAGCTCGCATCTTTGATCATATCATCCAATTTTCTAAACCTTTGAATATACTTTTCTTCCCGAGGGTAAACTTTGGAAATGAGTGTTTCTAAATTTGGACAATTTCTCAAAACGGACAAGTTGGGAAGGAAGACTCCAAGTGTTTTAAAGCTTTTCAAGGAAGGCATAACTTGAGTGAGGGAAAGGGAAGGAACCTCGTCTTCTCGTGGTTTACCAAAACCTGCGTGAACCACACCTTGAATCTCTAGAAATTCCAAAGTTTCAGAATAAAGATGGATTAACCGTTGACAAACATTTTCTCCAGGTTGGCCAAATCCTAATTTAAGCGTTGTCAACGGGAGATTTAGCTCCCTGAAAAGTTCAAAGGTTGAGTCTGGCAGACTTTGAATTCTGCGCAAATGCCTAAAAAACGGAAAAAATTGAATTAGAATGTACATGATTTTTAGTTTTGAAAAATCTAATTTCATTTTGTTACTTTGGTCTTAAGTCCAAGTAAGTGAACGCGAGGTTGTTTGTATTTAGCTGTCTTGTGTACTTAACTCCCTTTAGAAAGTCGTTAAACGACCGAGGAAATTTAAATAAACGAGATCTTCGGTCCATTTCCGGTTGTAAGGTTTCTTGTGAAAAGGGGATCGAAATACTCTATAAATAGTATAAAAAACATTTAATATTTCACATCAAGTCCAACACTAAAATGAGAAAAATAATGTTAACCTTTAATGCTGGAAAGAAGCTAAGAAAAAGCTTCCACGAGACAGGAAGTTTCATGACCCATTTACAATTTGAAACTTTCAATGTCTTCAAGTTCTTTTGGCGACTTGTCGAGATCCTTTGGCGACTTGCCAAGATCTTTGCAAAGGTTTCCCTATCCAAGTTTTTGCGTGATGGAAGTTCCTTACTCAAAGTGAGTTTTTTCAAGTTTGGAGTTTTCTCAAAAAGGATCTCGACCCAATTCTCATTTTCAATGTACTTGGAAGAGTCAAGGACAAGCTCGTGTAAAAAGGGTCCAAACACGTTCCAAAACCATTTTCCTCCTGAGCTAGCTGATGAAAGTCCGTTTACGATTCGGCATCGGCGAAAAGGGCAAGTTTCCAAGTTGACCATGGGGCTCATTCCAAACTTTTGGAAGCCTGAAGGCAATCTGCCATTGTTTGTCGTTAAAGTGAGACAAACGCTGGCTCGCCAATGCTCTAGTGAATTGTTGTACCACTTTTTTGAAACGAGGCGAGATGAAGCCAGCTCATTATTTTTACAATGTTTCAAAATTGCTTTTAAAATCTGGATTGAAAGTAATACAAATATGTAAAGTTAATCAGTTCATCTTTCCTCCTTTTCTGAAGGTGAAAGTAATTAAAACTAGTTAAGTTACCACATCATTATTAAGGGCTTCTTCCACCACCTCAGATAATCCTTCCTCTGTGATTTCGGAACATGATATTAAAGGTACATATTCGTCTTTATTATCTTCCTTTAATCCTCGTTCCATTTTATTGGAAAAATTAGAGGGTCACTAATCTACGAATATTTTTTGGCAAATTTTAGTTGGTACAAGTGAAAACGTAATTTTTGATGACTCACGAAATCACAAAACGTCCAAAGGTGAAATGACTCAACAGAGTTAAACTCACTGCAGCACTCAGTGCAAAAGGAGAAACTAGAACTGAATATGAACTGAAGTAAAATGCTTCGTCATCTTAGCATCCTCAGTATCTTTTTATGATAGGGCGTATTCATTAAATATGTGAGATTAGGAGGGGGAAGGGTGTACATGGTCAAATGGAGAGAAAACTGTAAACATTTATGTACACAAGGAATTCACATAAAAGACAAATGAGTAATTTAAGCAGGTGATTTTTTAGCAAATAAAATCGTAATTTCATACTTTTTATGTCTGAATGCCTCATTGTCTTTATGGGCATTGCATTGGCAGTAAAAGTTTTATTGTAATCCTTGAGAACACTTGTTAGTGGAAATTTACAAGGTGTGGGATAGCCATTTAGCAGCATAGCAAAGAAAGGCTGAAGATGCTTTTCATTCAAATAACAAGTGGGTACGGTACGGTATATCCTTTTCTGTTTATCATGCATTACTTGTAGAATGCAGACTATACTGTATTTGTTATCGGATTTGTGTAAAACCAAGTCTGTTTACTTTTTGATTTTTACTTGAAAACAGAGGTGCATA
>JAHZNA010005357.1:0-29569 GCA_027743935.1 Sinodicranocentrus sp. ZH6 | reverse complement strand
AGTTAGCTAACTGCTGACGCTGTGGGCAGTTAGCTTGACGCTTTGAAATCGACGCGCGGGGTGGGGGGAAGGGTGGATGGGTGAGGGATGTGCTGGTGGGTTCGAGCATGTTTTGGACACATTTCAATTTAAAAAATGTACATAAGTGTTGCATGAAAATAACGCGTTATCCGCCAATTTATTCAAATACCATGTGCATAAATAAACATTTCAACGCTTATTAAGTTAAAATGTGAGAATACTAAAAAACTTACCATTTATTCATATCGTGATAATCTGAGTTTCATATCGTATACAATTTACTTTAAATGTATGCATTATTATTATAATCACTCGTCTTGAAAGCACATGTCAATCATGTTATTAAGACCAAATATATGCATACATACATACGTACGAGTTTCAAAACATTTAATCAGCGCAACTTACTTGTGCGATTAAAACCCACCACAATGCCTCTTGTACCAAATTAAGTATGTACAGTGTAGGCGGAAATATTCCGCTGGAGACAACTTATTCCAGTAGACGATAGATTGTGGTTGCTTTTTATAGAACCCGATTTTATCCATTTTTCTGTGGGTTTTACACATATGCCACTCTATTTCTGTATACTTGATCCTATTTCTCAGCTCCTACAAAAAAAGTGTAACTGTTAGACGTGCTAAATATATAATCCTCGTATATCAATAATAATTTATACTTGATTCACATTATTGCCGCATTCAAACGGTTTCTCCGGAATATTAAACTTGAACAGACCTCCTGAATTAACATATGATCTCATCAACTCTTTTTTTGATCGCATGTATGGTCGAAACTCTGGTTGTTTACGTTTGTGCGTCGAAGAATTCAAAAATCTGGTCATAGACTGAGTACTGTCATTAGTAGCGGGCGGAGAAACCGATGTCGATAAATTTGTGGTGTAATGAATTCCAGATCCATGGAATTGGTCGGATAAATTCGCAACGACTAAGAATGTTGAGGTAAACGACTCCGCTGTCGTAACCGATAATGGCAGAATTGGTGTAAGTGTATCTATCTCGTTATTGCTCAAACTTTCGACAATTAAGGTATTCTCGGTCGTATCCAAATCTGTTACGTCAGAACTACTGATGAGTTCCTGTAAGAAAGTAGGGTTAGACTCTGACTCGTTAGTTGTTGGTTGGTTGTAAGATGAAGTTGTATAGATGGATGAGCTTGGACTTGGTGTTGGAATGCTCAAAGAGGAAGTTTCAGTGTGGTAAGTACTTGCATGTGAAACCTGCATTTCTGTAAGCATCACACTATTTTCGTTGAACGACGAATGTACATAATGGTGTGTGTGAAAGGGTTGCTGAGGGCTTAAATTAGAAGTATACTCAATTGAAGTAGGTATAATTCTAGTTTCACTGGTGTCCATGTAAGAGTTTGTGTACTCCTGGGGCAAATTGTGCAAATCATGTGCATATATTTCACTTGTAACAGGGGGAGAATGCGTCGGTACGGTTTGTAAATCTGCGTACCCCACTGTACTTTGCGCAACTAATGTATGTCCAGAGAAATATGTTTCGTGTTGTTGAGCTACAGGTTGGTCGCTTTCTGCAATAGGAGTTGTGTATTCGATCGAATTCCGTAAATATCTATCTTTCTTGGGATATACAGGAATGGCATATATTGGAATATACTTGGGTTGACGTACGTACTTGGGTTGGGGTTGTGTACGTATTCCATTAACCAAAGAATAATTACGCATTATATCGCTCAATGTTTTATTATGCAACGTACTAGGCTTCTCTGTATATGTATGTACTGAACCACCTAAAACAACAAATGCTCGTTGAATCTACCATGTATATGTATCCATGTAAGACAGCATGTCATTTAATGTAAACTACACGAGTCAAAAACGAACGAACTTACGCTGAGTTGGCTTTGTTCGACCACGAGCGAGAACTGTTGGAAAAGTGGGAGCAGGTGGTGATCTTGAGAAACCTGATCCTTTCGTAGAATGAAGTACATTTCGAATAAATTTGCTTGCAAGCGAAGGAGTCGTTGTGGGTAATGTTGTTGTATTATCTGTAGAAAAATACTTAATTGAGATGATTTTCTTCACTACTATGCAAGGAATGGATGAATAAATGGATACGTGTGAATAACAGCAGCAGCGCACCATTTTATATCAACTGACAAAAAATGTAATTATCCATGCACATGAAGAGATTCTGTCAATCAAAATAATGGCTTTTTACAAAATCTTACTGTGATAGTATGAGTTATTTCGTTGTCCGCTTTTCATTATTTCGGCGTCTTTCCCATACTTTATATCATGTACTGGGTCCGTCGAAGTTGTAACTGGCTCAGGTATTGGTTGAATTGTAGTTGCTATTTCAACGATTTCATCATTAAATCGTCGGATACATTTCTGTAAGGTGTTTGCCGATCGTGTGAACTCGAAGTTGCTTAATTGGCTTTCACTTATACATGATACACTTCCCTCGACTTCTTGAACGTACACACATAAATTTTGGACACATGTAGAACACGAGATGTGAATATGGCAAGTCTCCAAGCCTTCGGATATTCCCATCAAAGCAATTAATATCAATATGACAGTTTTTTCCAGTGCCATGATACACTGCTAAATGCCGTAAGCCGGCAAATTCTAAATTGTATAAAATGTAACTACAACTTAAGCAGCTAAATTTTCATTTGTCTCTCAAAATTCGGACAAGATAAAACATGAGATGTTCTCCACACAATCTCATAAAGCGCTCTGACTTGAGCATGATGCTAAAGATTATGAGATGCGGCAAATATTAGTCACCCATTGTAATGGTTGCAGGGCTGCTTTGCAAATTCAGAGATGACCGGCATATCTCTATATGAACTCAGAAAACGCAGTACGAATCATGGAACAGAGAAAATGATGATATACTAAAATGATAGAGTGTGTACCTAAAACCTACTGTTACACAGATCATCGTAATCTATAGCTGAGGACAAAATGAATACTTTGGATAAATTATATAAATAGAATTGTCATGACGTAGTCTACTCTACGCATGTAAATAATTGCATAAAATGCCGTACAAAGAGAAATCGAATGTTTCTAAAAAGAATTTATTATTTTTTCCGCCATTTTTGTGCACATTTAAATGTCCATGAATGCCACAAAAATCTCTCAAGTAGATATTCAAAGATGGTGTTCTGGAAGTACACATAATCAAACAGATTCATACTTTGCACTACTATAATTCACGCACAAGATATACTATAAATCAAAGAATAACATGATTTAAAATAAATACTTACATGCACGCCCATCCAAGCTTCTTCCGCAATACATATAGCCCTGTTGAAGGCATTCCGAACAGTCCGCAAGTTCCTGACCGGTAGTACCAAGCAAATGTATTTGGACATTTTTTCCGAGCTCCTTTATCATAATCTTGGCATAACTGCGAAACATGCAGATATCTACACAATCTTTAACCCAGACGTGATACAATTTTCCTTCTCGCAAGATTTTGAATGCCCACGCATGTCCCAATTCTACACCGCGTTGTCCTTTACGCATTTGCTGACAGATAAGCCCCAGAGTGGCCTTGCCTGTGTGAAGTGCATATGTACGCATTTTACGTATTGCAGATTTTGGTGTCGCAGTGTTCCCTTTTCCCCATTGCGCTTGAAACTTCACTTGATCCTTCCGTCCACGAAAAATTATTACTTTATCAAAAATTCCTGCATGATCCGATTCGATAAAATTTTGATATAGTTCGCTAACTTTTGCGCCAGCTACTATGAGATTATTTTTAAATTTTGTAAAAAACCCAGGCTCTGCTTTGTATTTGTGCTTTAGTGGGATGCCTAGATGGAGTCCCACCCGTTGAAACTTAAAACGGTCAACTCCGTTTGAGCGCGTATTAGGAGCCATTTCTTACAACAATCAAGATGTGCTTAGCACTTCAAAATAAACGCAAATAAAACATGTTCCGGATTATGCATGTATTTATATAGAGAGTAATTCTATAACGGCCATTTAACCAAATAGCAACTGATGCGAATGGACAGCTGCAACATAACTAAACCAGGCATATATACGTACCTACTTAGTTAGTCCAGGTATCATCTTTTAAAGGTGTAAGAATGAAAAAAGTGTAAAGGATTAATTTGTGAACGTTCACTTATTACGACTATCCTTTTGTGGCATGATGAGACTTGCATTTTCATTGCATTATATCAATCGATGTTGAGATGGATATATGCTGACTTTCTGTATCAGCTAGCGTAATCACAAAAAATACAATTGACTGCTAATTAAGTCTTAATTCTCGCGACTTTTAACTTGGACTAATTTTCTGCTAACAATTAAATTATTTATGCACCCAATTAACAAATAAACTAACTTGCCTATATAAATTAAAAGTCCGAAATTTTAAAGAAATCGCTCAAGATAGAGTGGATGTGTACTTGCGGATGAAATTTGGCATATTGACGTTTTCATCAATCTACAATTTGTTAAGTCTCGTGACTTATTGTTCGTTATTAAAAAAATTAATATATTACATACTACTTAACATATTCACAGCCGTCAAAAAGTTGCCAATAACATACTGCTTATTGTAGAGCTAATAATACGATGGAATAAATATGCGGTATGTATCTATCATGTATAATAATATACCATCATTCAGTAGTATGTTCGCGCGTCTTATATTCATGCAAAACGTGAAGAAATGAAAACTTTGACACGCGAATTCATGAAATTTCTCGCGGTTTAAGGATGTTTTTTCAAAGTAGGTAGTGATTTTTTTGCTGCTCTATTTAATGACTACAATTTAAGATCTGCCAATGTAATACGGGTATTAGTCTCCATTATTAAAATACTGACCCAATGATTAAAAGAATGCTGTATAATCAAAAAATATATTAATTTTTATTTATTTAGCATAGCTTTTGTAGTACAACACTGAGTATATTTTGCTTCAAACTGAACCGAATTGGGTTTACAGACTAAAGACTTTATAAATTTACGTACATTTATTTCATTTATTCTACAATTTTTATAAAACACGTCTCTTAATAAAAGCCCCTTATAATATGCGTCTGAAAAATACACACAAAATAATCCGCAACTATTTGTGTAGTTACATTGAACTTGATACTTGGATAACTTTTTAATGTGTATTTTAGGGAATATATTATAATCTGTATCTAAACTATAATTAAACGAATCAAAATATTCACCAGATACTTTATTGTTATATTTCGTTAGTATTATCAAAACCCAATGAGTTCCCTTTCCAGGTCCAATGTTAGTAATACAATGCATAGGCTTATCGCCTATCACAAGTTTATTTAATTCCGTAAATGGCATTACGGTAAAATCAACGTTTCTATGGTAGTGGACAATCTCCAATAAACTCAGGAGCTCCGTGGTCGTCGTCATCGTCGGTAGATGGTTCTGCTTCACTGATTGCTTCAATTTCAATGTTCTGTCTCGCTGATTGACTGTTGTCTTGTGAACTACTTAGTACATTTTCGTCTACAGTAATCTCATCGGATTCGTCCTCGTCGACAAGCATTCTTGTCAAATAATTATCCAAATGAATCCCAGCGACGTCTTTTTTAATATTACGTGGTCCAAAGTTAACTGTATCACCCACATATTTTTTAAGATCCACGACCATGTTTGAACAAGATTCAACAAATGTTTGGTTATCCTTCATCATCATGAGCGTCATGAGGAATGACCGGTGATCAAGATTTAATAATTCCAATACAGCCGGGTGCATCGAAACTATAGTTGGAATTTGTGCTAGTAGGTTTTCTACTAACTCCATGTTTTCTAACCTACCCAACTGTGGGGAGTTTGCGACTAGTCTAGTGTTTAAATGTTTCAACGAACAAAGTGTAGCAATAAGCGATAATATCAACGTGTCGTATGCGTCGGCAATAGAGAGACCACCATCTTCTATCTTGCAATTCTCTGGATGACTTCCTGTAACGTCGTCAATAAAGTTTGTTGTAAATAGTTCTATTTTCTTGGCGTATCTTTTCCAGTTGGCAAGATCTTTAGAATCTTGGTTCGGGCGCGTTGCAATAAGTATTTGAAATCCATTGATTCTTCCTCGAATAATATTCGCTGCACGCCTTGATGCACACCGTTGGTTGATTCGTCGTTGAATGATCACATTTCCAAAGTACGAAAACGACTCTCGAATGCTATTTTTAAGTCCATGAGAACTCTCAGAAAAAAATATAGAGTATCTGTTGTCCATTTTTCACAAAACTTTGTGCTGAAGAGCATTTGATTATTACGACTCAAAGTTTTGACTATGACTGTCCTTTAATGCACGATTACACTTCGATGTTGGTCAATCGAGATTATTGAAGGATAACTGGCATAGACGACCCCAACCAAATTATTCTCTAGCTTCTTTGAAAATGAAAGTTGCAGTCTAAGGTTGCCGTTAGTACGATTGTAAAGCTGGCTCCCTGGGTTGCCAGATTGTAGCTCGAACCCAAGGACGAAACAAGTTGATAGGTACTTGGCCTTCGTTAGGCTACGGCCTGGTACATAATTAAACATTTTCAATAGAGTATCATATGTTTGATTAATGTTTCCATTGGCAATGTCAAAGCTGTAGCCCTTGTATAACTTGCTATCTTGATCTACATTTAAAATGACGTCAGATAAATTTTGGTGGGTGAAAACGTATGGGGATTCTGTGATATTGCCCCCGGCAGCAGTAGCAGTTGTCAGGGCCAACAATATATAACTTGGTAGTGTGGACGAGAATAAGACATCGGATGTAAATGTAGAAATTCCGCTTGAAATGTTCATTAGCTTGACATCTGAATCAACTACGGAATAGAGTGCAGGAGATTTTTGTAATAGCAATTTATGCTGTGAAACTATGTCGTCGTTGAGTTCTACTCTATCTAGTAACATACACCCTTCGAGTAATTGCAGCTTATATGGAAAATCCGTAGCACTTGCAGTCGCATCAGACTGAAAATAGAAATGTGGAGAGTTCCTTCTTAGAACTACCTTAATAGAGCACGGAAGTAATGGTTTGTTCTGATTAAAAATACTCCCGAATATCGGCCCATTCAATGTAAAAATCGAACTATTTTTTGACACGTTGCATCTGTCAACCCATCCTATGTTATCAGCAGCAGATAAAGCTGTAGTATCGAGCGACCAAAATTCTTGTGACATTACTGTATCTTTATAAGCGTCCGTAGTGCATAATAGTTTAGGAAAATAATACTTGTAAGGGAACACGTTTCCTGGTTTTGTAATTAAATGGTCATTTATGTATATATCTACACTCGACCAGATCGCACCAAAACCACCGTTAACTAATGTAACCTTTTTATCCGCTGTTAGGTTTGAGCCATCCTTCTTAGTAATCTTACACAAGAAAAACAGTCGGCACCCGTTAGGTCTTATGTAGTAAGTTTGATTAAAGGGATAGTTAAATTCTACGTTGTAGCTTTCAGAATCTAGGTTATACGATGGGAATACTTTGAGTGAGTCTACAGATTTTACAGATACGTCAATTTCCGGAGGTTCGAATATCGAAAGGGAGGTCGATACAGATGCAATCCCAATGTTTAGAATGTCGTTATCCATTATCGTCTTTTTGATTTAGTTTTCGAAGATTGCTTCTTCTTAGAGCGTGGTTTACGTGTAGTCGTTCTGGGTTTCTTTTTGGTACTGATTAATTTCCGACCTCCACTCTGATTCTTATTACGTTTCTGAGGGCGACGCTTCTTTTTCGTCTTCGCCCTACCCGTCTGATTTTTTCTTTTCATATTTGCCCCACCAGACTGATTTTTCTTATAACCCCTCCTTTTACGCTTTGTCGTGAATTTAGATCGTATGGTTTTGTTGGGTCTGATTGTTCGCTTGGAACGTTTTTTCTTCCCTCGTGAAGTGTTTTTGATGGATTTTTTTAGTGGGATGAGCTGATCTGAAGTACTGGGTGCAGCCAAGCCGTATGAATTCCCACCAATAATATCACCGTCCATTTTTAATGTGCATGTATCTTTTGAACAAATAACTGAACGTTTGCGATTTTGCATTAAGCAAATAATATGTTACACAACCTTCTTCGATCGAATATTGTTTTAAACTAACGCATTTCCAATTTATTTTCTTATTTTATAGCATTTATTTACAGGTATTTAAAATGGAGTGTGACAACAGTAGGCTTATTTGAGCATTTGACATATTGCTGATTTAAATTACATAGCCCAATTTGTATTTCGTGAATTTCAGACTGATTTACATTAATATATTGTACTGAAGGAAATTCTTCACAATATTCTTGATCTGCTTTAAATTGAATAGCTCTTAAATATGGAATACAATAACTACCCACATATTGCGGATTTATAATAGATATAGTTAAAAATATTTTTTGTATCGGAGGAGATGTTACTGGATTTATTACTGATGGAACTATAACATTCCCGGATGATTTGTTATCAAAGAACTTTGATGGGAGCAAAAACTCGTTATCACGTTTTTTCATTTTAAAATCTTCAGAAATATTCAAAAACTTGTTAACTTTATTGGGGAGCTGTAACTCGACAACATTATGTGGAAAATTTTCGAATCTAAATAAAACTGACTGCTTCTTAGAAAGTGTTAAAACGTGACATTTTACATTGTTATCACCCAATGTTTCTTCGATAGATTCTATCACTGCAGATAATGATAATTCGGACGGCTCTGGAATTGCAATCTTATTTGTTTTATACTTCCAGAAGCGAATTTGAACTTTGGTTTGCAACGGAATCTTTTCAAACTCTGATTGGTCATGATCCGCTGATTGAGTAGCTCCATTTGAGAACACATTACCACTAAAACCAAATGCACGTGCAAGTTCCATAGGAAGCTCCATGTAATATTGTGATAACGTAGTGTCATAAAATGTTATTTCTGTAGCTTGTTTTCCACCACTAAAAACAGCCTTAGCGGTAGCGTTTATATTATGTGTTCTCATGGCGGCGTTAAATAACACCAGGAAAGCTCCCATGTCATTATTAATTTTGTCAACTCCTACTAACATTGCTGTTTTACTCACAACAGTAATTAAATTGTCAGTACCGTCACCACTAAACAGCGTCATAGGCACTGCCGTTGGCGTCACTGCCGCCGGTTGAACAGTTGGCTGTAGATTTTCTGCTGGTTGTACTGGGTAAGTTTCCGATTCGTAATTATTCGGATTAAAATTCAATGAAACTAGTCCTACTTGAATAGGTCCTTTTAAAGGACGCACTAACCTATTTCTAAAAAGACTATGTTCGTTGTTGGGATAAATCGCAACGTCAAAATTACTAGCTAGCGTGACCAGCGAAGGCTGGTAAATAAACTCATCATCGTACATCTTATTTGTCAGGATTCAAAGATTCTACTGGCACTGGTAGTAGGTCAAACCTGGTGTAAGTACCATCCAACAAGAGACCTTTTTCATCCTCTATTCTATAAAAACTGACAGGGATTGATTTGTGAAATGATCTTACTCTAAATATCTCACTCGAATATGCAAGAATAGAACTTGCCTTTTTAAATATAACCCGATTAGATTTTATTCTAACTAACGTTCCCTTGACAAGAGGTTTTTCGTTTTTATTTATGGATTTTGTTATCTTTTTACTATATAAATTATATAATGCCGCCTCAATGTTACTTTTAACGTCAATTGGACGCATCTTAATGCTTCTATTATATGTTTTATTGAGCTTATCAAGAATATCTTTAACGTTGTCTACCCAATTCTTATTTCTATTATACATAAACATTAAATTAAATACAGATCTTACAGTTCTAATCATACGCTCAGCAGGGCTAGCTTTTAACATTGTATAAACATGATATTTTTTTATTTTATTCAAGTCCAAGACTTCTTGGAACGCACCTTTAAATTCATTACCACGATCTAACCATAGGCTAGCACCCTGTGGTATCTCTGCTTCAATAATAATTTCCTTCATTGCAATAGCAGTGTCTTTCGCTGATTTAGACTTTATGCCCCGTCCCCATACCATTTTTGAAAATGTATCAACCACTAAGAAAAGATATCCAATCTTCCTATTAGAGTTTTTGATATTGAGCATTACGGCCAAGTCGCCAGCGTAAATAGATCCGGGTTCGGTGGATGTTATTGATCGCCGCGGGTGTTTATGTGGGGTTTGATACTGAAGTGTAAAAGCCTTTGATTTTAGTAAGGCATGTTTAGCCTTCCTATTAGATATACCAGTGTTTTTAGCAAATCCAGTGTATCCACTAAAACTACCCGGATTTTTAGAATCGCGGAATGTCTTTAGTAAACGACTATCTTCGTCTTCGTCCATTATGTAACTAATAGTGTGCAATCATAATCGTATTATATTATTGCTTGAATTATCCCATTTAAACCGCAGGAATTATTTCCTAGTACATATTTTTGAAATATTCGTGGGGATGCTCGTAGACGACGTGTTGACTCGAACGAGTAGAACCCACAACTAACACAAACTAATCCACATTCAGACTTTGTAATCCCAAGCCTACGAGTTACTCTTCTTACGTACGTGTAATTAGAATCTTTTAAGCACATTACACAAAAACTTTTGTCGTTTTCGGATTTAGACTTGCGCTGTTTACATAACCAGCAGCTACATATGAAGAACTTTTCCGTGTCTTTACTGGATTGCAGTTTTGTTATTAATGTATACTTTCTTAAAAAGGTCTTGCAAAACATACAAAACACTCCTCTCGATTTCTTAACGTTATATGGTACATATATTGAAACTGATGCCCATTCTTTCTGAAGCCCACAATCGTCACATTTTCCAGGGTTGTTAGTTTCCGACGAAATGGGTAAACACAAGAAACACTGGCAACGATTTATCATCTTCTCAACAACCTAAGCAGTTTAATCTACGAGCAGATCTTCTATCTGATGTTTGTAAATGAATGTGAAGGTACTGGCATATTTTGCACATCCAACCACATTTTATATCTCGTTTGTCGGCTGTAATATCAATGCGCTTGACTCTCGTCATATCAGTTATTTTGTCGCAAATAATACACCAACACATAATTTCGCTTCGGGATCCATTTTCTCTACAAGAGGGACATCTGCAAAAATGCATACTGAATTGATTGTTTGTTGAGGTTGTTTCTGTTCGCATTGGATTTACTTTAAAGCAATGTAAACATTTAAAACCACACATTTTTTTGTCGCCAGTGACGGTTTTCTCTATTCTTGTTAGACGGGATGCTAGAGATGATCTCTGACAGAAAGCACATCGTATATAACTAACTAGTTTACATTTATTTCTAATACACCACTGACATCTGCATCCCTCAAATGTGTCCATGATACTAGACTAGTGTTATGACGTCTTCGAATCGTCTCCATAAAATTGGTTTAACTTTAGCTGTAATGTTTTTTGACGGTTTAACCGGTTTGTCCTTATTGTTGACTGCCCAATTATATTTGAGCAACTCTTCACTTGTTGCACGTAATATTAATAACTGATATAGTTCAACAGGAAGTACTTTAAAGGTTTGCATTTTAAATAATAATATTACCCAATTCTTTTAGAATTTGAACTAAAACACATGATAATATAGTGGGAATGAATTGCTGGAATTTCAATAGCACTTTTCGTATATTGTCCAGCGTAAACTTTTGGCGTGAACCAAACACTTTAAACTTCTTTAGAGAATTGTTCAACTTTCTTTTCTCTTTGACTGTTAGATTGAGACTGGCTTGTACTTCGTCTGTTCGTGCATTTATAAGGAGTTCAACTAAGGCAATGACTTCATCACTCGAAGCATTTTTTAAAAGTCTTTTCCTCTCCTTATCGTTGGCAGTTTCCAACTGACTAAAGAAATGTCTGTTTATTTCTAGTCTCGACATATTATGGAATATAAATTTCCGTTTCTGGTGTGGGGGTTAACTCGTTTCGAACGAATGCAAACTCATTGTGACAATGAGTATCGATGATCATCGGCTTAAAAGTCCTTACGCACTTGCGGTATGCTTCGTGTAAAAATCCTTTTGATCCAGGGAAACATTGTTTTTGAAATGACGATAAATAACTAGTATCACGATTATTTCGAAAAAATAAAAACAAAGATCCCATCATAGAAGTTGTCCTTGCCCCACTTCCTAAAAAAGGATTATGAACAAGTAGCATTAGTGTCATGGAGAAGCGTCTCTGCTGAACTGTTGCGTATTTTTCAATTAATTGTTGTTCCTTTGACCCAGCAGTACTAAGCTCCTGCGTAAAGTCGTCCACGATGGCTAAAATGGAACCCTGACCAGTATATAAATCAATACTATCTATAGAGTCACTAAATATAACGTCTGGGTGTAACTCTTGAAAGTCTTTGAATATTGGTTGGTAAATGTGGTATATGTAAATTATTCTATCTGGTGGTGTATCCATCAATGATCGACAGTTTTCACAGAACCACAAAGAATAACTTGTTTTTCCACTTCCACTTGACCCGATCAAATATATCAACGAGCTCTCTTTAACCTTAAAAGTTACTTCTGATCCTGCCATAATAAATTCTTTGCAAAGACTGATAATCATTTTTTAAAATTTACGGTATTTATTAATATGAAATCTTTAATTCTTATAAAACGGCTATCATAAATTTTTAACCACATGTGTATAATAAAACATCAAAAGCTATCCCGCAAAATCTACTTCGTCGTGCCCTTTCATTTCTGAATCGACGTCTGTATTGTTGCCCCGTTGCTTCTCAACCTCTTTATTATCGTATTCCTCAGCGATCTCCACGAATTCCCTCATTAGTTCGACGAAAGTTTGCATCTCACCTTGAACGATTAAACATCAAGAATATTACAGTTTTAAAATGTTAATAATAACGCAAAAAATATTAAAAATGTATAGTCGTTCACCGTGGCATAAGTTTATGGTGGGTCCCAACCATGTTCTTCCGTGGTATGAAGACGTTTTGAACCTAGGATTCCGGATTATGAGTTTGAAACCATTTTCCGATAGATAAGGGCGTAACATGACAGATCTACTGGGAGACACGATAGTGTAATTCAAATCCCAGAATGACTCTGTCCCCTTTTCCGAATAGTGATGCGGATCCAGCTTCAAAAACGGAATCGCTTGTCGTCTAGGAGTGGTTCGTATTTGTGTCAAGATCTTTTCTATCTCTGGCAACAAATCGCTCATTTCATAGATTGAGGCTTTCAAAAACGTGTCGTTAATCTGCTCGCCCTGTGCTTTGAACCCCTGATTGTTCCTATAAAAATAAATGAACCATAATCCAAACTTCTGATTGAAGAACAGTCGAACTCTTATTCGGCCAATTCTTCTAACAGAGACATGATCAAAGAAACCAGGGGACCGTTCTGGAGCATTTTCCATCCAAGGTTCTTCCGTGGAGCTCATGTGAGTTTCGTCAAATGTGTGGTAAACTTTTTGTCTTTTGTTGATTGTTGAAAGATTGTTGGTCCTTCAGCGACATCCTTAGATTCACAGAAAGCTTGTTTGGCGTTCATTAATGATTCCGAAATTTTTGAGTATCGATTGATAAATTCTGGGTTGTTTCCTTCTATTGCTTCCTTGAGCAGCAGCGCTTGTGCGATTTCCCAAGGTGCCCGGCTCTTATAAATGTCCATCTTGGAGTCACTATCTGAAGTTTAGTATTACAATGAGGAAATTAAACAAACGCTACTTATTAAAATATATATTTTTAAAACTTTGAAGTCACCTCCAGAATAAGCTGGCACTTCCACTCTGTCCGTTTGATCCATAATCGTTGAAATATTTTTAAACACTGATACATGTACAGCTAGGCCAGCGACTTTTATACTCGACGACGTAACGCTTGATGCTCGAGACTGTAAACGAGCATGGAATCATTATAATATAGACAAAAAGACTCGTGACATCCTGAATCCATTCTATTCACTACAATCATCATTTCAAGAGCTCCACTCCTTAAGGTATGGAAATTGGACAGAGACTATTGGATATAAGTCATAATTGGGCATCGGGTAAAAGTAAATATGGGAACAGATCCACCAAGGCTTATAAAACATTTTTACAAAATTCTTTAACCGGTGATAACAAGCAGGAAAATACATTTGAAGATTTGCCCGTATTAAATAGCGATCAAAAACGTTGTTACGATTACGTTCTTTCAAAAATACAATCTGAGCAAATTTTTAAGCTAATCATTGTTGGATCCGCTGGGACTGGGAAGACGATAGTTTCAAAATCAATTTGTAACCTATTTAAAGAAAATTCTATAAAATACGTAACATGTGCGTTTTGTGGATCAGCTGCGTCCATGATAGACGGGTCAACGATTCACCATCTTCTTTCGTTTTCAATTTCAGACGACTTTGAAACGATAGCGTCCACTAAACCATCAGTTAAAACGGTTAAAAAGTTTGAAGGCATTAAAGTGATCATAATTGACGAGATATTTATGGTGGGATTTGGTATGTTACATTGTGTATCTGAGAAACTGAAAAAAATCTTCAAATGTGATGCAGACTTTGGGAACATGAGCCTAATTGTACTTGGAGACACACATCAAGTTCCTCCCATTGGTGACATGGCATTGTCCTCTCTCAAAATTACAGATAATTACATATTCGAAATGGGTCGCCAATTATATAAAAGGATTGAGGACGTAATTGTGCTGAAGAGATGCATGCGTGCAGCCGACGATCATTTCTTTAAACTGTTACAGTGTATACGTGAGAATGATTACAATCACGAAGTGATTAGGGCATTGAATTCTCGTCACAAGCAAAATTTACATCAGGACGAAATCAGTCGATTTGACAACGCAACGTATTTGTGTTCTACCAGAATTCGAGCCAGTCAACAAAATGAGTAAATATTGATAACTTGACTTTCAAAGTTATGCATTTCTAATTCATTGATTTGACACACTTTGTAAATATTAATTACAGACTCGATATACGTAAGCGTAAAATTCCTGTCATAAAGCTACGACCTGTGAGGGCATACAGTTCAAGGTACAATCATTCGTTCGACGAGCCCTTATTTATTGGCCCAGATGTTACGCTCATGTGTACAAGGAATTTTTCCACTAGCAACCATCTGACAAATGGATCGATATGTAAAGTCACTGATATCTGCTTCGATGGAAATGATGCCCAAAACAAGATATTTAACAAGCCATTATTTGTACTCGCAAAAGTTATGGGGTATAGGGGGACGACATTACCATGTGGATCAATACCGTTCTTCCCAGTCAAATCCACAATACAAAATGACAGTTCTGGGACTTCGTACAGTATTTCTGCTTTCCCACTTATTAACGCCACGGCATTGACAATCCATAAATCCCAGGGTTTATCTCTTGGTAAAATATGCATTCATCTGGAAAAATTTCACGACGCTAGTCTCTTTTACGTTGCATGTTCGCGTACTTCTAAACTTGAAAACATTATGTTTGACGGAGAACAATTCTCTACCAACTTATTCAACGTATCACAGCAGTCTCAAATCGAACGAACTATGGAAATCGGACGCCTGTTAAAACTTGAACATCGGCTTGCCTTAGACTTAAAATGAACCAACGATGCGAAACATTTTCCAAATTGGTTGCGTCATTATTTAAAAAAATATCTAAAAGAACCACACGTTTGACAAAATTACATTGTCAATTAAGACGGGATTTCGAAGGGTTCATAGATATATTAAATTCTTCCGGTCGGAATATGTATAATCTTGAAACATTTTATTTTGTAGAATTAGATATTATTATGGGTTGTATAAAGTCCAGCTTGATTAAACAAAGCCGTCAATGCGAGATATGCCCTCATTTTATCGAACAACGATTGACTGCATTGTGTGCGTCTAATAATATAACAATATATTGTGTCTTGTACTTTGTACAATCGTTTCTCCCTATTATCTTAAAAAATGATGTTAATCTGCAACTTATAAGTTCTCGGTTTGATGAAATGATTGATTTATTTTCTGTTTTGTATGACATGAATAGTTTTTCAGGACTTATGATGTCAATTGATCCTGCTAGTCTAGCGTATAAGGTTTTTCATAGCAATTCTAAAAATGACGTTCAGACTTGGATTCGATCAGAACTAGGTTATGAGATTAAGCTAAATCGTGTTCTTCAATGGAATAGGGTTCAACGAAAATGTCGTTATAGATATGAAGAGTATAAATATTGGAAAATACAACTTACGTATTTCAGAGATGACTGGTTCTGGAAGGAGTATTTTTTGACAACTAAACTAGTTATTCATTCATCACTCGACGAATATTCAGAGTCATCTCCTATATCTCCATCTGCAGATGGAAAATCAATTTGATTTAAAATAAAATGGGGAAGTTTACCCACATCTTCTTCGGTCATTCCAGAAGTTGCCTGCTTGTTCATAAATTTCAAAGCCCGTGCGCAAAGTTCATACAACTCGTAAGGTTGGTCTTTGGTAAACACATTTAGGACTATATAGAGAAACTGTAAGGGCTGTTCTTCTATTAGCCGTAAAATGCTGTCTTCTAATCCGCTAAACCACTGAAACGACATCCTTAGGCTTATGACAAACTCCAGGTTGCTCTTAAATCGTTCGTTTACACGTGATGTAGTTTCAAGAACATCCGGCCATAGGTGCTCAAGTGAAAGAAGGGTTGATACCATTCCCAGTGTGTGAGTAGAAAATGTTTCGTTTGGTGTCAGCGTTTTTTTAAATCTGCAATTGACTAAAACTTCGCGAGCCGTATCAGAAAAGTCGTAGATACTATACTTTAGATTAGATACAAAGTTGTCCCACGATTCTTTGGAGTCTGCAGTTATAGGTGGAAGGCTCTCGAGCTCGTCTAGAAGTTGGTCGAATTTGGTGATGGACCTTCGAATGCTTTGTGGACATGTACAAGAAAATACATGGCAGCGAATAATGTTATGTGTCACAATAGAGTAAGCTACCCTCAAGAGGGAATTGAAGTTCTTTGAGCAGTTCATTATGAGTGATATTTAGAGTAGCTCGCCACCTGATTTTTATGCAAAATTCTTACGCGTCATACGTTCAACAGTCTTCATCAATGTGAAGAAATGCGTCATATTGTAATTCTTTATTAACCACAGTAAAATACCAAACTGGTTTTATTTGTATTTTACCCATCCATAACACCATAATGGCGTCGATCGCAAACCTTACAAACTTTCAGTTGCTGATCAGTAAAGCAAAATCTATTTGCTGGGATTCTCGTTCATCATATTGCCCTGGCTACAATAATGTTGGCAAAAGCGCAGATTCACTAATTATTGGACCTCAGCCAAATCGGGATTTTAACTCGGAAACAAGACAGCCGTACTCCACGCTGTGTGATCATAACGGTACGTGTGAGTACAACGCGGAATATACGTATTTTTTAACTAAAATGGTTGCCAGAGGGGTTTTGACCTCAGAAAAATGGAACGAAATATAGCCTAGGCACTGGATCGACAATGTGAATTTCCAAAATCGCCCAAATTATCCCCCATTAAACAGGATCGATCATAGAACGGACTGTCCAAATTTCAAGTTGGTATACAAGTACGGTGCACCACGACTTGAACACGGGTTTCCTGTGACAGAGCCATGTTTTCATCTAGAAAGATGTGATAAAAATGCTATTGGAAAATATTCAGTTCTTCGCGGTATTTGTTTAGGGTATATACCACGCAGGTCGTTTGAAAAATTGAGCAGCGGCGGTTGGGCCAAAGCGTTTAATAAACAAGCTAAATTGAACATTTTGTATCCGGAAAAAATCAGTCATCCAGCGAAGATTCTAGAATCTCCAGTTTCATGGGTTGGAAACAGAAATGTGTTTTGGAACCCATTGGAATGTTTTCCTGTATCAAAGGTTGAAGTAGCGAGTTCGTATCGTTTGCATATACCACGACTTGGCCACACATACAGGCTATACAACGTAGACGATATATTTGACGAGTATAACATTGTTATGCCGCAGGATGGTACGCATGAAGAAAACAAGGCGTACTTAGATCAACTGGTTCAGTATGAATATAGACCCCTCGATATACAAACCGAACTTTATGACGAACTTTTAGAGTGTCTTACTTAGTACTATGGCAGCTCTACAGAAATATACCCCTCCAATAAAAAAAATACAGCGTCAATTCGTGTGTTCCTTTTTCGGGTGCAACTACAGTTCGAATAGAATAAACCAGTTTTTAGGACATTCAGAGTCACATATGTGTAAATGTGGAAAATTCGTGGATTCAACGTGTAATACGCACCAATGTAATCAAATTGGTGGTTCTGACTCGCGTCCAAATTTATTTGAACCATTTAATGTTAACACCGGAGTTTTTACAAAAGTATCTTCAGGGCATTTAGGAGCAGTGTCCGAGTTTAGTCACAAGTACACTGTTACTATACTGAGCGTGGAGGAAGCAATAGACACAATTATCGAATCAATAAAGGAAATACTTAATAGTTTTGTTACATTCTTTAAAAATGTGAAGTTCAATATCGTGCTTTCCTGCAAACTTTTAAAAGTCAAAAAGAATCTCGTAGTTGTAAGACATCTTCGATCACCTTACTTGAAATTGCTACACCACAATTTTGTCGGAGACTCAGTTTCGTTTGCACGGAATTTTATTTCATCGTTTTTATCCGTGTTCACCGAAGGTGGTTCAAACTATACGCTACTAGATGTGTCTGAATGTAGATTAAAAATTCTTCAATATCTACCGATTGCTCCGAGAGGGTTCATACCAATACCCAAATCTCTGAAAAGTAGACAAGGTCTTGTGAACATTAGGACAGAACATTCCTGTTTCATCATGAGTGTAGTATGCTGTATTTATCGTGATAGAATACGACTGCATAATAGACCAGACAAAACATTTCATGAATTAAACTTACGCGAGCGGAAACAATTGAAGCGGCTATGGGAATCAGATTCATCTTATATCCAGCTTATACAGGATCTCATTACTTCAGGCGTGTTAGATCCAAGAGGGTTTGAAAACGAGGTCTTCATCGATCAGCTTCACATATTCGAAGAACAAAATCAAATAGCAATATCTGTCTATGAACCAGTTAATAATAATATCTATCCTGTGTATATTAGTAATAAAGTTTATACACGACAGGCGAACCTTCTTTTACTAAGAGAAATTATAGATGTTAAGAACTCGACACTCTATGAACACATAAAATTTCCTGCGCGTTCACATTTTGTCGCCATTTACGATTTTTCAAAGTTTATGGGCAAAATGGGCAGACATCGACTTGTTTTTTGTAGGTGGTGTCTAAAAGGATTTAATTCCAACACAATTGACAATCATTCGTCACAGTGTAGGATAGTCAAAGATATGAAAGTTAGATTTGTTGGGGAACAATGTCCAAATTTTGAATTCCGAAACTTGTTTATGGAATTACCTACAGGTTTTTCTATATTCTACAGTATAAAGACTTTTGCGGACCCCATTGATGTACCAGCAAATCAGTTTCCCAATAACTATACGACACGTGAGTCCAATCTTATGGTATCGCATTATGCGTTATGCATTTTGGGCCCATCTGGAATATGGTATTCAACATCTTACGACGGAGAAAATCCTATGGAACATTTCATTACAACGGTCATATATGCAGCGTCGATATGCGCACAAATAATTTCAACCACAAACCTTCAAATCAGGATGACACCACGTGACAAGCAAATATTTAAATTAACTCAGCAGTGTATGAATTGTGACAACCTTTTTAATGATACAGATCGAAAGAAAACAAGACACCACAGCCATATTGACGGCAAGACAGCTATTATTGAATTGCATTGCTGTTTAATTTTATGTATTAACCGATTTTATTATATTACAGGGAAATTCCTGAGAGTTCTGTGTAACAGATGTAATCTTTTATGTGTTAAAAAGGAATACATCAATTTATACAATCACTGTGAGAATGGAAGCAACCATTCATTTGTGCTACGGTCTCTCATGCCAGATATTATAAAAAATGTGACTGTAATTCCAAAGTCGTCAAACCACTTTATCAGAATAATACTTAACAAATTTATTCGATTTATATCTACACATAATTTTCTACCCTCACCACTATCGACAATTGTTGCTTCCCTAAAAGGTGACAGTCAGAAGGATATGAAAGACAAATTTTCAACGCTTCATGCGGGAATCCCAGGGCCAAATGACATTTGGAAAATATTTACTCTTCCACACTTTGACCCATTTTCAGCTTATACGACACGAAAAATTGACAAGGAGATATGCCTTCCTGCCATTACATATTTTGTAAATTATGTTGACAAGTCATCAATTACGGAGATCCAATACGAATATTTAAGGTCAGTCTGGAAAGAGTTCAATTGTAAAACATACAGAGATCTTCTAAGATTATACATCACAGCAGAAGTTTTTTTAACTGCTGACATTTGGAATAATTTCCATTCGTTCGGTATGAAACATTGGTCGCTTTCAGCGACACACAGTTTTACTTTGTCGTCTTACTTGTATAATTGCGCTATGAAGTTGTCTAAAGCAAAGTGGGAGCATATCAGGGACCCAAAGATAGCAGATTTAGTTTCGCGTATGTCAAGAGGTGGGCCGGTTCTCGTAAGCAAAAAACATGCGAAGGCAACTCACTTCGATTCAGTTAATAATACAGACAAATGCATTTTTATCACAGCTTTAGATCATTCGAATATGTATGCGACAGTAATGAGAGGTTCTTTACCTTACAGTGGATATAGAATGCTGTCCAAAGCCGAGATCGATAATTTAGATTTTTTAAATCATCCCGACACTTCTGATATTCAGTATATAGTTGAGTGCAACTTGCAGTATCCTAAAGAGTTACATTCCATGCATGACTCTCTTCCGTTAGCTGTAGAACGTGTTAGTCTCAATTCTGATATGTTATCAGATTATCAAAAATCACTTTTCTACGAATTGAGAAAGTCAAATCACGACGAGATTAACATAAATAAATTAGTTCTGTCTTTGACAGATAAGACCAATTACGTTTGCTATTCTAAAGTTTTGAAATTCTATCTTCAAATGGGTCTCGTCATCACAAGCATCACCAATGTAATAGAATTCGAAGAAAAACCTTATCTACGCGAGTTTATAGATCAGAACATCAGACTGCGTGATAGAGCCGGCGACGAGTTTACAAGAAGCTTATGTAAACTTTTTTCAAACGTACTATTCGGCAGTCTCGGCCCTAACTATTCAAATAGATGTAATATTAAAGTGGCAACAAATAGAGTTCAAGCCCTTTCGTACATATCAAAACACAATTTTCGCAATTTAACTCTTATCTCTGACAACTTGTCACTTATCGAATTAGAAAAGGAGAGTTATTTGTACAGACATCCGTATATGCAATTCGTAGTGACGCTGGACATGGCTAAGCTTATGCTATATTCCATGTATTATCATAATATTATTTCGACTTTTGGTTACAAAAATGTAAAATGTTTAATACTAGACACAGATGGGTATCATTTAGGAATATCTTGTACTAAAAAACAGTTTTATGATGGGTTCAGGTCTATATCCGACAAGCATATTGATTGTTCAAATTTAGATAAAGACTGCACTTTGTATTCGGAAAAAAATAAATATAAAACTGGGTTGCTTAAATTTGTTTATGGTAACCCATGCAATATTTTTGAAATCTGTTCTATGCGACCAAAATGCTTCTCTGTTCTCTTTTATTGTCAAATGTGTAGGAATCAAGTCGATGGTATATGTACTTGTGTTAATCTTAATATGTCTATACAAAAGTTTTCTAGCTTACCTCTATCTATCGTGAAATTACTTACACATTTAAAGTACAGAGATATTGTACTTAAGCAAAAGGTTGATAACATAAATTATAATACGATTCAGGTTGTCAATGGTCGTGCTGGCGTTTTTCGCAATAATAGATCAACAATACATAATTTAGACTTAGGGCGGTATTGGGTAGATTGGAATAATAGCCTGGCATACGGAAACTTTGAATATCTAGAAAATAAAACCCAGTAATAAAACTATATTGTAATTCGTAGTTTAATCAATTGATGTGTTGTTTTTGTACATGCAATTTATTTACTTTTCATCTATTCATATTCACTAAAATGAACACACTCATAAGCTCTGAATGGCATCAAAAATTCTTGTAAAATTTCATTTTGTCTTCGGGCCCTTCGTGTCCCACTTCCAATTTTGGATTCATTGAGGTAGGTCTGGATATGCAAATGCACGAACCAATATGCACAATGCAAATACCTGTTTTATGCATACGTTTTTTCTCATGTGCATGTTCGTACATCCGGAACTGACGTCGTCGTCATTTTATTGTGATTCGGGAAAGACACTTGAATAAAGAGTTTATCTTTTTTACTGTCGCTCTGTTTTTTTAAAAAAACATGCTGGAGTTAACGGTAAGTGCCTACTTAATAATGTAGGCGTCTAATTTATTTAATTTATATTTATAGGTATTTTAATGTGATTTTTTTAAAATTTATAGTGCCCAGTTTTGGATGGATGCCTCCAGTGCCTCCGCAGAGGAGATTGCTCCTACATGGAAGTAGGGCAAAGGTCGTTGTGCGTTCGAAACGCCACTGCCATCGACGCGATTGCGGACCTGGTACTTGGTCCTGGAATGGAGGCGTTTTGTAGCTTTGCCACAGCTACAACCACCCCTTCACCTGATATGCAGGTTCATGGTGTTTCGGTTGGAGAGGTCGTCGGAATTGTGTCAGGTGAGTTTTCGTGATATATTTGGTGATCTAGCTCTATTAAGTATTTTATAGTTATAGTCAATAGGTTAAGTGTCAAGTCTAGTCATTAGTTTAAGCGTCTAATCAGGTCATTCAGTTTTAATAGTTGTTCTAGTCATTAGTTAAGCGTCATAGTCATTAGTTTATATGTCAATCTAGTCATTCTGTTTGTGTCAGTTCTAGTCATTAGGTTAAGGTTTAAATATAAGAGTCAGTTTGAAGGTGCATTCTAGTCATTAGGTTAAGTTTCTATTCTAGTCATTATATTAAGTATTTATTCTAGTCGTTTATGTTTAAGTTTAATAAATGTATGTTTGTTTATTTATTGTAGGAATAGGAGCAGCAGGAGTAGGGCTGTATGCACTGGCGCGTGCAAGTTTTCGCCATGGGTGGCACAATCAGTGCTCTGGCTGGATGGTTCGTTGCTGCATGGGGGGTATAAGGAATTTTTGGGAGTGGGCCCGACCCAATGTTGTTCAGGAGTTAAGGGCTGACCCCCCTGCAGCAACCGAAAGGTCCTCCACGGTCTTCTTTTCTGCCAGGAATCGTGAGGTCAGAGTCGAAGTGGACCCTATTCCTGAGCAGAATGAAGCCGTGGAGGAGGACCAAGCCATCCAGGCCTTTATGGAGCACAGGCGACCACCACCAGCTCGCCCACCTCCACCCGCAGTGTTCAGGCCACCACCACAACCTCTTCCATTCTTTTCATCCATTCCAGGATTTTTCTTCGATGAGATGAGGGGACAGCGCGAGGAAGATGAAGATCTCCCACCACTCCAAGAGGAAGAGGTCGGAGAAGACGTAGAGGAGTCCCCAGGTCCCCACTCTCAGTAAGGAGTGGAAGCGTTGCCCTCGATGTGTGCGTGAGGGGTTATTTCATTTTGTTTGGTGCTGTGTCACCTTTTTAATTTTATAAAATATATAAAAAATAAAATGGTTGTCGAGCAAGAGGGATTTTTTAAATTATAAATTTAATTGGAGGTTTTTTTATTATAAAAATGGTATTCGAAACATGTTCGAACCCACCAGCACATCCCTCACCCATCCACCCTTCCCCCCACCCCCGCGCGTCGATTTCAAAGCGTCAAGCTAACTGCCCACAGCGTCAGCAGTTAGCTAACTGCTCAATTAGCGCGGAAAGTAGTGATAAGATCCATACTACTCATAGGGTTTTAATTTTGGTTTAATTTTCCCGATGCATAGCCAACATGCCTGTTTTGGAACTGCAACCAAACAAAAGACGTGTACGAAGGCGAAGTAATTCTCTCCCAATTACTTTCGAAATAACAACTCGAACACGAAGACACACCTCCATCACTATTGTACAGGTACTAACGACCAGTTTATTATTAATCTTAATTCTGAGCTGTCAAAAACTAATTGCATACACTCGTACGCATAATTAAATAATGTGCTGACATGTTTATCTGTTTATGGATAATGTTTATCTATTTACCGGGACTGTCAGGATCAAGTAAGTGAGCAAACATGGGGTGAGAAATGCTTGACTTTTTCACCTTTGCAACTTCTGTCAAAATTCAAAATGGCTCTTGGAATTTCCTTTAGCCGCTTAAACGTCACTCGAACAAGAATTGTCCGCATTGGAAAGGTGCCTAAAATTTAAATAAATGCAAATATTTCTTAATATTTTCATGCATAATTAATCACAAACATTCATGATAATATTATTTTTCGGAAGAATTCACAGAATCTTTTCACACACGGGATTGGAATGATTTATAACCTTTATAAGTTAAAAGAATGCGTCATGTTCGCCATTTGGTATAATAAATCGAATGAAATAGGAGTTTACATAAACCTAATGGATCAATTTGTTCGAATGACTCTCCGAGCATATTTTGCACTTTCTGAATTCAAAAATCCAGACAAGTTAAAGAGCCTGATTTCTACAATTAAAGAGACATCATTCTACAAGGAAAAAATTTCTGTTAAGGTGGAATTTTTATAATTGATCTAATAATTATAGTTTTCACATTATACGAATTTGAGCCAGTGATTGCTTTTTATTAGGACCTTGTTTTAACAATCTTGGCTTATGGCGTCGCAGCGTTCAGAACCGTTGGATGGCCTATTTACACAATGCTTCATGATCCAATTGCTTACATTGATGAAGCTGGATATTCAATGATGCAGTTTTTCTTGACATGGAACTCTAAAGATTACATGCATGGTTCAAGTTTCAAAGTAGGCTTTGGCATTACAGCAGGAATGGGTTTGTTCCAAATCTTCATGACCTTGGTTGGTACCGTCATCGAGCAAACAGCAAAGGTTAGCCTTTTCACAGGAATAGTCACATTGGCATCTTCCTGTGAAAACTTTACCTTCAAAAAGACCCCACCTGAACTGGAAGCAGGGATCAATGATACACCTGAAGCTGATGGAAACCAATCGATCTTAAAACGATACGAGGAGCTAAAGAAAATATCAAGAGCAATTAATAAAGCATTCTTCCCACTTCTCAGAATAATTTTGATTGGATGTTTATTCATGTCTGCTTCTTTCATCGACATTTTCTTCAAAAAAGAAGACGATGGAATAACGAAGTGCACTCTGTTTGCAGAGCTTGTGATTGCATGCATTATGTGCTACTTGGCAAATGAGTGTGCTGGAACGGTATATTATTACTTAAATAGCTCTCAAATTACTGATGCGGACAAAATAATGTATGGTTCCTGTCATTTTTCCAGGGAGAGCGGTTTCGCCGATGGATCTGCATACCTAAGAACCGAGAGCAGTTGAATTTTTCACAATTAGACGTCATTCAGGAAGAGCTGACCCCACAAAATGTTGGAATTGGAAAAGGAGCATTTTTCATCTACGATGCATTAATGGTGACGGTACGTAAATTCTAAAAATCCACAAAATCATTTGGCTAAAAAATACTTGTAATCAATTAACAATTTAATATGTAATATTTTTAAAAATATTTACATGACACTCCAGTGTGGTAGTGCTGTGACGGCGTACTTTTTGAGTATTGTTGAAACTCGACCAAAGCCTGATGGGATTCATCCCAGCTACATTGTACCATTTAATGTAACCAGGTTCTCTGAGGCAAATTGCAATCTCTCTGGTTAAAAAAAAATATAGAACAGTGCACACTCTATTGATATTATTAGTTGAACAAGGCTCTGTGAAAAATTATTCTTAATAAGCTATTCAAAGAAATACTATGTTTTATGAATTGCAAGTAAATTTTAGGGATGAAAAATTCTTATCTTGCGTAAATATACATTTACAATATATATGACCTTTCCCTAAATACAATATTTTGTGTACCTCTCTCCTCACACACATGCAAACATATAGAATACTTATAGCCAGATTGTAGGGATTGAGAACTTTCTTACTTTCATTTTTCAAATATGAAATAATGATAACTGTAAGTTTATCAAAAACTGAGCTGATGACTATTCAGAGCTTTATAGATGAAGTTATATACATGCTAAAAATAAGCTGTAATATATATTACTATATCTTGCAGATTATACCAATACCTGAAGCTAGTACCTGAACAATAATTATTGTAATTTATTGATACCTGTCAACACACAATGAAATATAAATATATATTTATATCTGTAAGTACCCTTTCTGTTAACAATTTTTTTTGTTTATTAGAATACCTTTTATAAATCTTATTTATGTCAAATTCATACACTTTTAATCACACTATTTATTAAATATTTAACCTATATCTGAGAACTTATGCAATATTGAAAGATGTACTTCAACATGCACTAAATATTGAATGTGTATTTAGATATTATCATAGATATGGATACATTGAATGTGTTTTTTTTCTTATAAATATATCAATGAATCTCTTAGCACATGAATAAACTCGTTAATAGTTTTGACTCGTTCTTTCCAAAAAAAATCAATGTATGGCCCTATTTTGACAATTTACAACATTAAAACTTATTTTGCGTGGCATGTAGACAGAAACATGATACATAAACATAATGCATCTCATGACAAGCACAAGAAGGCACAACAGGTGACAGACGGACAGGTGACGTTGATTTCACTTCAATAAATTGCATCAATTTAATATTGTACATTCATGAATAATACCAGTCGTTGCATTGTCACCTTCAGCATCCGTTGCCTTTTTACTTCCGTTGCGTTCTCGCTATAATTCAACGAATGTAATGTTAAATTCGGTGGGCTCTTCATTTAGGTTCTGTCTTTATTTCTGGTGCTGTACTTATAGAGTGGAGAGCTAGAGTTAGTCAAAAATTTCCATATTAAAGAGATTTCATCTCTGGAAGGATGAGCCATGAGCTCTTTCATCAAAGACTGGTGTAGACTCACATGTGGTACATATGCATCAAAAATTTCGGATACGGTCACATTTACTTCTTTCCTTCATCACTAGTTGAGATGGCCAACTTACAAACTTTGACCTTTGATCTAGGAAAACCATTATTGTCCGCATAATCACTTGAAAATTGGGACTAAAGGCGGTACAAGTTGAGAAATTTATTAAGCTGAATATTATCGGAACAAGCCAGGATCCTCTAGAAAGCGATTTTACCCCAGATCCCCCAGAATCCAGCACATGTTTGCCTTGAGAAGCCTGGAGATAAGGTAAAGAATGCCACAGGGGGTGTTAGGGTATTTATCTGTGTTTAACCTAACCAGGATTCAAAAATCATCATTGTGAGCTCCATATTGTTATTTTCGGTATCGTGAATAAGACCAACATTTGGACTAGCTTGAAATTTTTGCATTGATCTCACCGACAACTGATGGTCAGCAAATGATGAATGGTGATGGATGGCATATAGGGAATTCCAGTTTTTTCGTCTAAATTTATTCTAGGCTTGGATGGGAATGATGGAACTTCCTCCTGTGACCTCCTCCTAAAGACCTCCTGTGATATCAAACAAACAATTCGTTCTCAAATTTCAACTTTGTATTCAGCATTCATGAAGGCATATATAAAAAATTAAAACCCGTCCATGCTCACTCAAAATATGACAAAATGTTGAATGTATACATGCATGCTTACATCTGATCTGATCTTCTAATCGTCATTTCCAGTCTGACAGTTTTTCAAATCTTTGCATTTTATGCAACTGCCAAGAAATCTGTCACCTCACCTGTCATCGATGAAAAATGAACCAACATCTTTCACATACATATTGATTGATGTAAGGAACTTAATTGCCACTCCATTCTCAATGATTCGTGATTGGAAGGTATCCATCTACTATCCACTTTCACGTATTACACCCCCTCCCCCCAATTACTTCATTTATGATTAACATTTTGAGAAGGGTACATTACAATATTTTCCTTTTCTGATCACTGATTACGATAACCATCGCAAGAATTTCTACACATCACCTGGTTAAATGACTAAAATCAATTGTGGTATTTAATAATTCTGGTTTCCTAAAATTTCTATAACGTTTTAATCAAAAAACATTTTTGCAATTTCTTACGCATTAATCAGTTAATATTACAAATGGACAAATGAATGATGATAATCACAGACAGTTCTCACCACCGGCAATATCGGCATATCCCCTTTAGCACGACAGTCCACACTTCTATGTTACCCTCTCAGCACCGAATTGAGAGCATTTCAAGTAGGTACGTAACCAGCATGTCGTACAGTCTTCAAATACAATTTAACCAAAAACTATATCAATCCACGCACTCCTCAACCACTTTGCTTTCGACTAATGAAATTTTCAAGAAAATCCGTCAAGGCTTCGTGTTTTAAATGGGAAAAAACTATTCACACTTCCGCCAGCAAATTTAACTTTCATATCTAAACACGATCAGAGCTGTATTCTCTACACAAAAAGGTGAAGATCACAACTATGTGCTGAGGGGTACCTCCGTGCAGATGGGGAAAACAAAGTTGTGGACGGGGACGGGATGCTAGCAAAGTAGTCAAAAATAACACAGTTATACCTTCCCTCTGTCTCAAGATTTTTCAATGGTTGAATATAATACATGGTTTTGTAGGAATATATGGCAGTGGATGAGGAGAGGAGAACATTCTTAGAGGTGCAATCAATAGCAGAGCAAATATCACATGCACATTATTGCACATCACCGAATCTTGTTTCTGACATTTTATTTTATTAATTGCATGTTAATTGGTATGATTAATCATTATACAATTTAGAACAAAGGTAATGGAGAAACCTAACTTTCGCAGTCGTTGTATAAATATTTATTATAATTGTTTCATTTGTGTGGAAGCATGTCCTGATAACTAAAGAAAAAAATGTTGACTCCCTTCAGTTAGCTGAGGACTTGCAACTGGACATTTTGCCATGTACAATTACAAATTAATCGTATTTACTTGACCCGTAAAGATAACTGCTTAAATGAAGGTGCACTTGTGTGCAAGTCGTTATTCAAAGATGACTGCATTTTGGGAGTGGTATAAATATGGCATATCTGCTTTTTAGTGTAATTTAGCTTTATAGCTATTTTAATTGTTTGGTTGCATAAATAAAGACAACTGAGCGGAGGATGGAGTCGGAGAATGCTTTGTTTACCCGCAAATCCATAAATTACACGCCCACATTATACGCATTTTTGTCCACGTTATCCTCCTTTGAAGTCTGATTATCTCGAAAGGAATATCGAAAGGAAGTGTACCCAAGCGAGGAATAATTGGTTCACGAGGAAAATAAATTGGGAATGATAATAAATTAAGTGAACTTACTGGACTCATGTGTGAAGAGAGTAGAGAGCTAAAATGTCAGCCAAGAGGGAAGAAAGCGGGACTTCCACC
>JAHZNA010005356.1:0-44729 GCA_027743935.1 Sinodicranocentrus sp. ZH6 | reverse complement strand
TTTTCATAGAAATACGAATGACAGGTTTAACAAAAATACAATCATAGGTTTTAGAGAAACCTAGCTACTAATTTCAGACAATCATAATATTCAATTTTTTAATATCAAACTCCCCAAGAATTTTAAGGAAGACTGTCAAACACTTCATAGCTCACGAGTTCATCGGCAAAACTCTGGCCTAGGAAGCTTGTATATAAATCCATTTATCGATGTCAGTCGATTTGCCCACTTTTCGATGATGACGGAGTTGATGGAGGAGTACCACCTTCCCCTTCAGAACCGCTTTTTTTGGACAATCCCCTTTGGAGTAGCCCTCGTCGAACCATAAAATCTCTCAGTGTTGTTTTGGGTACGTCAAATTTCTCTGAAACTTGTTGGAACGTCATTCCCTCCAGAATACAGAGTGCAGCGTCAGTTAAGACTTCGACTTTGTGTTTTCTGATCACTCGAATCTTCTTTGGTCGAATCCCCGGTGGCAAAGCAAGCCCAGTTGTATGATCAGCTTGTCCAACAGCCACATGATCTGTTTGCTCATTTCCACTCTCCGTTCCAGCCTCGGAATGCGTAGCCGATTCCGAGCTTCTAAAGGATCCAGGGCAGTAAGAGAAGCGTGTCATGATGACCGATGAACCTATTAAAAATACAAAATATTGAATTTAGGCCAAATAATTATTAATAAACTAACTTTTACAACGTCAAGCAGGAATATAAAACTAGTCGTAAGTGCACACACGCAAGCTTCTTACCCAGTATTCCCAATGTTTCCCATAAATTCGGAAAGCAGTATTTTGGTATCTTCTCAAAAACGCTTATCAACGGGTTACGAAAGAACACATTGTGAGTTCACACACTTCTTAAAAGTAATCTGAATACTCTACAGATCACTGGAGCAGCAAGCCATTCAAAGAGATAGCACTTTGTGTTGTGATGTTAGAGTTCACATTTCAGGATTTGGGGAAATGTCTGTTAGTTCAATTTGGTATCACTCAACAAAACAAAATCCGTACAATTTTATAATGATAAAAAACTAAAAGCAATGTTCAAACGCAGTCTAACATTAACAAGGTACTCAACAAAGCGATTTTAAAATTGACAAAAAATCACATTCAAGGAGGTTTTCCTTCCACCTAAAATTTTATAGGTACAATAAACTAAGGGTATTCTTTCTGATATATTCTATCTCACTCTCACTAAACAAGCTAATAGAATAGTATGACTAAAAATAAAAACAACTATCATAAAAAAACTTTTGAGGGGTGTTATTTCAATAATACATGATGATGTTTCATCTAAAATTAACTTTTCCCTCCGCAAAACAACAATTTTTTGCACTTGTAAATGAACAATATTTCATTTCAAAAAATATCTCAAGTATGAAATTTCAAACGGATTTCCGACGAGAACGACAAGTAACAAGAAATTTCAATAATGAACGAGATGACGGACTGCATAATTAAAAAATAAAGTATGTATAATGAGATCTAGAAGCTACATAATAATATCATTACGACATTGTTTTCATAAGTGAAATTATGTACTAGTACATAAAAATATATAAGAAAATGTGCAGTAAAATCTCGTTTTGAATGGGGATTTTAACTACAACAATTATTTTTCCGAATACTCCTCCTCCCCCTCAGCATATGCTTCTCCTTCGTAATTTCCTTGCCCCATTTCATCCATTAGTTCTGATATGCCAAGGAAAGGAAAGTCTTCGTAGTGAGAAGAATTTCCACCCTGAATTTGGCCATTTGATTCAGTTCCATTGTCGGATTTTATTCGCTTCACGGCATTATTAGCGCCGGCGCCGTTGTTACCGAAAAAGTTGCTTCGTTTTGCAGCCAGTCCACGACGTTTCATATATGCACATAATGTCGTTCTTGGAATTTCATAATGAGCTGCAGCTTGACGAACAGTGACACCTGATAATGCTAGTTCTGTTGCTTTCTTTAAGCGTTCTGCTCTGTCAGCAGAATCCACTGGTGCCCCCATCGTCGTTTTAGGAGGAAGCACAATTCCTGAGTTACCGCTTACTGTTGTTACACCTACGCCTTCTTCCTTTCCCCGGAACGAACGATTAGGAGAGTTAGAATCTAAACATAACGACAGAAGTGAATTATTATCAGTGTGACATTTTAATTTATGAATTAAAAAATATACAGTACAAATGACAGCCGTACCTTCCTCGCCTTCGTTTTTCATTTCTCGACTTTTCCATTTTGAAAGTGTTTTCTTTGGAATTCCATAGGCTTCTGAGCATTGCCTTAAAGTCATTCCAGATTGAAGGGCAGTCAGCGCTGAGTCCCGAACTTCTTTTCCATATTTGAATACAACCTTGTTAGGCCTACCAGCTGGAGTAAAGTTAATTTTGGGTTAGTTCACATCTTGAGATAAAAGCTGTCTCATGCACGTTGAAGCAAGTAAACTCAACTCCACAATGCGCAATAAATCTAAAGTAATATGTTCAAACTACTCGACTCCAAAGGATGCATACAAGCAAGGAAAAATGTAATTTGTCAAACTTGACACAGCAAACACTAATAAGAGAAATTACGACTAACGGTTAATACGTTATTGAAAAGAATCGATAGGATAACTGAAGAAATACGTACTTTGACCTTGCTGTGAATCTTCCCCCTGTAAACAAACAGAGAAAGTAAAAAATTAAAATAAACGACTGAACCATTTTAAAACTATAAATTACCAGTAAGCGATAAACTTACATCTGAAGCGAGAGAATTTAGATCGTTTTCATCGCCACCTTCCAAATCTCCATTCTAAAGAAATAAAGATTTCAAATAGTAATGCAAATATATCAAATTAAAGGATAAATTTTTAAAGTTTTTTCAGTGCATTTACATTACGCACTTCTTCGTTATCGCCAATTTCTAATTCATCCTTTAAGCTGGAAGCTGTTGCATCTTGTGAGAATGCATCATCATCCGCATCATCTTGACTTTCCCCAACCACTGGTGCAGATCTAATAACTTCCTGTTCAGACTTCTTGATTTGCATCTTATTGGATGTAGGAACAGAGAGCTGAGGTTTTACACTTCCAACTGCATTGTTTCCTGGTCCAGTGTTTTGTTTTTCAACCCTTTGCATTTTTACAAGTTTTGGTGGCTGCGATAATATTTTCCTCTTAAATTGTTGAGGTTGTCTGTTAGCTGCTGCAGCTGCAGCTGCAAAAGCTGATAAATTATTATGCTGACGAAGCAATGACTTTTGTTGTCCTTGAACTGGACTACGACGATTTTCTCTTTGTGGTAAGTCCTTTCCATCAGCATGAAAGTCATCCATACCATCTTCCGCCATTTTCTCCGCGTCTCCATCTGCTAAGCCAGTATCATGTGCCAGACCTTTGACCTTTAATGCTTCTGCAGCTTTGCACAAATGAGGAAGCTTCTGTTGACTAATACTGACTTCCCCATTGTACATAAATGTGACAAGAGCACGAAGTTCCCAAAACTTCATGTCTTTCAAGTAAATGACCAAGTTGGAAGTAGGGTTGTCTGAAAGAATACGGTCGAAATAAGTAGAACATGCAGAGAGAATGAGACGGTGACATTTAATACTTTGTCCCTCGCAGGCCAGCGTAACATCCACAAATTGTTCTCCTTCCAGCAGCTTGCGAAATACGTTTTGTAGTACCGACGTGTAATTATTCCAACGAATATTGAACTGGTCGGTGGATCCCATTTTTGCAGATGCTTCTCGAATGCTTGAGAGGAAGTAATCTCTGTAAGACGATATAATCCGAATGTGATAACTTTAAATAAACAGTGATAAGCCATGAGTTGACAAAGTATGCAACCCTCTTTGGTACAACATTATGCTATAGTACATTTCAACTACTGCATTCTGTTATTGTCATTTGTTATTCATTAACTCATAAAAACTTACTTTTCGTTGCTTTTATTGCTCTTCACAAGAAACATGTAATTTTACACACACACAAGTCTTAATATGGAAGTGGCAGAATGACAATCCTTTCGTCTATTTCTTTTTCCAGTGTCTGAGGGTCTGAGAGTCCAACTGGTGTTTTCAGTCTGTATAAATTCTGCTTCTACAAACATTAAAAGTATCAAAAAACATGTAAATGAAGTACAGCGCGAATTTTTATGCAGTAGAATCCTGCAGACTAGACGTTTGAGTTTTACGATTTAGCCGGACGGATGTGGCGTTTTATCTTAAGCAATGCTTATAATCATAAAATGCTCGTTGAATAATGCCCTCATTAGAATAGACTTGGTTGTGTATTACATAACTATCAACTATTCAAACTTCTAAAATAACAATTCATTTACTCTCTGTAAATGATTCACCTGAAAATGGCTCAAAAGACTAATGACCCATTTAGATTTGATGATTTTGCAAAATATCATTTGTCTTCTGTCAATCTCAATGATAAACATTATAAACAAAAAGGGATTTACTAGAAGCTGTTCTACTATGGATTGATTCAACGAAGAAGTAAAAATGTATTGTTAGTCATTTTAAAATCTACAACAATTTAATGTATTAGTTTTTTTTAAATACCTCATTTACTGACATTTACTTAAATATCATAAGAAAACGTATAGTTCAATCCTTGTAGTGCAGCCAAGAAACTAATCAGTGAATTTAAATTCGAAATGTTCGCGAGCATTTCTGACTCCATTTCAAACCCCTTATATTCCACACTGGGGGAAATAATGAAAGGTGCATTGTTGTTATGCTGGCATTGTAAAAAGTTTCAAATGTGAATGTCTCAAAGAAAATGTGCGCTTGGTTAAAAATAAAAGGAACAACTTGAGCTGGAAAACTTGACGGTTTTGCTGGTGTTGTTTGGTTCTTTTTAATTGCATTGTTATTGCAACTTTGAACTTTTGACCTTCAACCTTCGAATAACTATGTGGTTCTTGTACATACCGACCGTCGTTTACGCATTTCATTTGTTTACTGGTGAGTTAAATTTAAATATAAAACAATTCGATGGATCCTCTGGTTTTTGTTCAGATATATTTATTCACCGTTAAGTCATCAGTATTAATTTTTCAGTTTTTGTACTTTCAAAGGCTAGCAATTTTAAAGTTGCAAAAAATAAAATCCCCTTTTATATTTCCCATTTGAATTAGTTTATTTCATTGTTAAAAGTTCAATATTTTGAGACATTTGCAGCAATCTAGGTACTTAGAAGGAGAGTGTCATCAACAAAAGAGACAATCTTTTCTTTTCGCTGGAGTCAAAAGTGATTGTGAGATGATCGTAAAAATTGTTTTGCTATCATTATGATAACGATAATGTGAGGTCGAGCGAAAATATGAGAGGTTAAATTTTTCTTTCTTTTGATGTACCTCTTCGTTTCTTTTACTGCTTTTGTCTGTTACATATATAAGAAAGAGGTTCTAAATAGTTTTTATTTTTCTTATCTCTCGAGTCTGAGCGGAATTGGATTTATGAGCCAATGAATAGTACCACCAACGAATTTATCACTTTAAGAGGTACATAAAGTTGAACAAAGTGTGCAACGCAATCGCACCACACAGTGATCACACTGGGTCTCTTTGATTTAAGCTTCTATTAAATCATATTTACGAGTATTAATAGCTCCGTCGCTCGCATATTTAATCGCTTTGAATTCCTCTAAGCCTGTAATAACCATTTTCCAAGCAAATTGATATCCAGCCATTCGCACATCATTTTCCTCGGTAAATGTCATTTGAGCACACTTTACAAATAGTCTATAAACAAGTGCACGAGCGAAAAGTGCAGTTTTAATGGTTGGATCAAGTTCCTTTCTGATTGCCGATTCAGATAGTAGAGAATACGCTGTGTGTGGCAACTTTTTTGTGTATGCACCAGTAATAGAAAAAAAAGAACTCACCTGGTAAAATCTGAAATTTCAATCCTGTATTTTTAATACGGCATTGTAGTAATTGTAATATTGGGAGATGTCTCAAAGCACGTGTGTTATACTCTTTTACATGTATATACCTTCGGGCAATTATACAATTTTTTTTTCTCCTCAACTTTGCACATAAACCCTGACTCTGTGAGTCAAACTATTCACATTGAGGTGAAAGAGGGGAACTTTTTTGTTTGCCAATTAACCTGATTATAATGAGCTTAATTACAACGGGTTTTATAGGAGAGTTAATATTTTCGCTTTACTCCATTTTTTTAAATGTGCAGCGTCACAGTTTGAAAAACTGTCACTGAATGTGCTCTGAGGTGACTCCTTTGTCATTCCTTTGGTTTGTGAGAAGTTTCACTGACGAACAAACATGGAGGTGGCAACTGTGCTACTGCTCTCATTGTATATAGACCTTGTTCTGGTAAAATATTCTGGTCCTGGTGGTCCTGTCCTCCCGTCCTTTCGTCTCCTTCTTTTTCGCTCGACTCTTTCACAACAGTACCATCATGAAATGGGGATATAAGCCCAACGACGAGTCGACACTACTACCAACTTCGCTCTCTGAGTAAAAGCTTCTCGTTCGTCGGGAGGAAGGATCATGATATTCTCTAGCTTTTAGTGATGCTGATGTTGATGACGACGGTGAGTGTGTGAGTACATATAATCTTCCACATATATTCCTCAAGTCAGGCTTTGCTACATGACATACGGCAAATATGGTGGACCGACGAGAAAATCATGGACCGAGATGTGATCGACGTATGATGATGAAAGAGCTGTATTCTGATAGTATTGCCAGTGTCACTCAAACTAGTCACTCCCCGAGGACAAGTTATGCAGTGGTCAGCCACTCAGTCACTCGACTTCACTATCATATCCACAATTTATGTCGCTTGTCCATGAGAAAAACTCATTCACGTTTGACAACTATTTTTTGCAGTATTCATCCATCCACACTATAAGTTAAATATAGCTGCGTCCAACCACTTTCCGTAGTTATCTTTTTGTTTCATTGTAGGCTTAACGTATAGGTATGTTCGTCATAGTCATCATCACCTGCCGTGTGTGGTCACTCGTCCATTACACAAAGAGCATGTCGTCATCATTTGAGGAAATATTTAATGATGGTGGCGGTTCTGGTGTGCTTGGATTATATGCATTATAAATATGTCTCCATCGTTTTATGAGTCTTCAAAAAAAAGTCATATTCAAGTGTTGGAATAAAGTTTGTCATGATGCTATGACAAACTTTCCATATCATTGTTATATCCTTATCCAACATCAAAGTGAGGTGGAGAACGCTTCACGATAATTTCCTCAATAAATGCAAGACTGTGTGACAACGACAAGAAGTGTACCTGGACTGAGTGAGCTCTCCTGCCTGGTTTCCCTCTTTCCCATGATGATATAAATATCCTGTCTTTAAGTGATCGTCATATCATAGCACGGTAAGTAGATGTGGAAAGGCTTGAGTTGGTTTGTTCGTTGTGTGCAATTTTCCCCATTATGCTATTATTATTACTATCATGATCATCGTCGGTCGTCGTCATCATCATCATCATTATCAACTGCAACAACAACATCTTCAACAGCATCATCATCCCATCATGTCGTTGTCGTACTTTTCTGCTGGCAACAGCAACATATCCATATTCGAGAAAGATGCCAAATGCCAATAATACCTTGTAGCAAGAGCTGTACTGCTATAATGATGATGGTGGCAAAGGAAGAGGAAAAAAGAGCTCAGCTTGTTCGCCTAGTGGCACAAGCGTGATGGAGGGAGAGAGGACGACGAAAGACGACAACAGCACCAGTAGATTTTTCTACTGAGCAGTAGTATCGAGCCACCGTCTCTTTTTTGGTCCATGTTTATATGTTCAGTTGAGTTCAGCTAAAATGGGAAACAGGGAGAAGTGGTGGTCGTTGTCGGTCTAGAAAGAGCGAGAGAGGAAGAAATGTGGGCAAGCTTCTTTTGCTACCTAAAAAGTGCTGGCTCAGTCGTTCAAGGGAAACGAGATGGGAGAACGAAAGACACAAGTGGAAAAGGAAGGCAGGAACTTTGCCAGAGTTTCTCGTCACTCCAGTACAAGAGACGAACGAGAAAACCATTCCTCTTATCGTTATCATATCAAGGTATATGGATGACGGGCATATCAAATACAAGCCACGTCGTTCTGGTTCTATTCTATGTATCTGAAACAGAGAGAGGGACTTTTTGTTTCCAATTCAATCTCTCTCTCTCTCTCTCTCATACGGATGCATGTAAGTACTCATATTATCAAGTTAATCTTGTACCGCATGGCAAAACAATAATATATACAGCACTGTGCGGTTGCACATTCAAGGGAAGCCCTTTTAGTCAGTTGGATGACGAGAACTGGCTTGAAAGAGTAGAATATGTTTGTTGGAAAGGGAGAGAGAGAGAGAGAGAGCAGAAAGTGTGAGCATTGAGTCAACATTAACATGAAACATGAAAGGTGCCCTATTCAAGTAGAAGTTTTGTCCCTGGCAGGAAGGCATCACGAATATCACGATGGATGGATGAAATGCCCGTATGCCATGCAGCTATGCCGTGCCATGTCAATATTCTAAAGTATGTCATGAACGATTACACAAAAGAAGTCGTAGATGGCGAGTTCCAATCCAGATGTGCTACGTTAGCTTATTTGGATGCGCACAAAGGGAAGCATTAGGAGCGAAGGTGAGGAGAATGGATCGGGCGTCTTCTTTCAGGCAGTGGGCACAGAAAAAAGATGTGTCTGCATGAGATAGCAATATATTTCAAATTTACGTCCCCGACATCTTCACGTCGTAGTCACCATTATTATCAAAAAACACAGTGGAATAGTACCTGGTTGTGTACATATACCTGTACATCTGTAAATTTGGGAAGGAGTAGCAAAAGCAGCGTGGAGTGGACGACGACGACCAGAAGAAAAAGTTAGTCGTCACACTGAAATTTCCACTGACGAAAAATACTCCTTGCATTGTTTGTCTTTGTGTGACAAACTATTGGAAGGCATGTACATTAATGTGTCTTGCGAAGGTGTGACGAACAAATAGGTCATCTATGACGACGGGATATTTCTCTGACTCTTGAAAAGAAACTGCAAAAGTAGACAGAAATATGTACCAAAGTAGATTACGTTATTTTGTGTGATGTATGAGGTATTGAATTGGGGTGCTCTGTAGTGGCAATACTGTTTGGTTGACTGAAGGTATTCTGTATATTAGGTAGCTTAATCCAGGAATACCAATACAATTCCTCTTACACCTATGATACTCTTATACTGTATCATTCTTTTGTCCGCGTTCACCTTATGCATATTTATGTTCCTTCCTATATCTTGCCAGTTTCTCGAAACATTCTTGACGTCGTTTTTACTCCATAAATGCCAATATGGAAGCATACCTGCAAACCTTATGTACATAAGATGACATTTTTATGGATTACAGGGAATAGTGTAAGACTAAAGAATTTTCTGTATTCACAGCAATTTCCCTGAGTGACATATTGTGAGATATACTCATACATAAATCTGTGCTAACGTGATTGTTACAGATTACATGATCAAAAATTAACGTCAAAAAATGACGCAAGTATCATGTGTTATCTATAAATCGCAGTTAACGTTATGGCTACTCGGTATGTGCTTCCCACACAATTAGTTAAACGAAGAACGAACTTTCTCTTCGTCATTGTTTATTAATATTGATATATTATTGTGTATTAGCAATATATCAATTGAATACAACCATAGTCTAAACTCTGCCCAGCAAAAATTGTTATGAACTTTGGACATTTATTCAAGATATTTGTTTGCTTTGCAACAATGACATGGAATTAGGGTTTGAAGTTTTGAACAATATAATCGGATGTAAACATACTGATATTGCGGTTCATGAACTTAACTATTTTTTGTAATCTTTAATACCAAGATCAAAGGATTGCCGTTATTCTTGCTATAAAAGCCAGTCAGGTTTGACTTTAGAAGCCCCGCAATGTCCTAAATTCTACTTTCTTTAAGCCTTGTCATGTGTTTCGATTTATATTGTCAATCAGTTGAATACTTCTCTCAAAGCTACCTTTCGATTTCCTCATATTTTATTTCCCAAATGTAAGACAAAACTGCGAAATTTTCATGAAGGCTACTCATTCGTTCTGTGCGGGGAGATTCTCTGCTACTTTTATATGGTATACTTTTATACTCCTGTAAAATGATGTAAACTCTGATAGCATAATGACCTTGTACAAAGGGCGCTATCTTATAATAAAAAAAAGTTTGACAAAACCAAAAAATTCTGAAAGAGCCGTAATCCATATCAAACTCAATGGTTATGTCATTTGTACAATGAATTGTCCAAACGGAGGACTAATTTGTCTGACATTTACATATAGCTATGTTGAGTAACTTACAAATAGCAATGATTCATATGATCGAAAATTTTACGTCATATAAATACTCAACTTAGGATTATCTAGACTAGGTTTGCAATATTGCAATTAATACCACATGAATTTTTTTAAAATAAGAATGTCTGCTATGTTGTGCTAAAAAGTGAATCTGCGTAAACACTGCGACAACTGAAGTTTTAAATGTCTGTGCAAGGTACAATGAATTCACAGATAAGCCATAACGAATGCATTTTACTTATCTTCTAAAATTTCCATAGCATTATCAATTGCAACTAGCATTTATGCTACACTTCTCAAGTAACAGCAACAAGTTATTGGTTTTCCATATTTATCATGCATTACCTCATAATTCATAAAAACGTTCAGTCCATTAAACTAGAAATTAAGGATGTGAAGCTGTACAATTCGACATTACTTCGGAACTTTGTTCACGTTGCCAGTACAATATTGTTTTTATAAATAGCCTGCCGAACCCAATCCTTATTGTAGCATATTTATACCAAAACCGCAGTGAAATATTGAATTTGAAAGCACGTCGAAGTAATAATTCATTATTAAACGATCTACCATTGTTTCTCATGATATGATATCTCCACTCATAATATGAACATCATGTTAACACCTAGGTAAACATAGTATTTGTTTCGAAAGATTTTTTCGAAAGATTTAAGAATTGCAAATTGAAGCCCCATCTTTATTCACAGCAGTGAAGTAAATATGTGTCTTCCACAATGTTCCCTGTGCACCCCATAGACCGCGCTGTGTAAATCTCTGACTGAATAAAATCATAACCAACATACATCGGTAATTCCCAAGTTTTGGTATCCAGCCTTATCCCTGCCAAACCAAATAGTACATTAGGATTGAAGCAAATTTTTTTCCTAACCTAGAATGGGAAATTATACTGCTTAATATCATGAAAAATAGCATTATAGTAATTAGCTCCTGACCGACGTGTAAAGTGTCCTTGGACCCAACCCAATTTCAAAATATCCACTATCATTATGACAATGCATCACGAACTTTGGTAATTAACAGAAGATACAAGATACTTTTGTATCGGCAATTCTACCAGAAATACATTGTAAGGTAACTTTCGTACACCCATTAGTTAGTAAAAACTTTGTAGTAATTAATATCTTCCTCTATTACGTTGCAGAAATTTGATGGCTTCGTTTTACAAGAGATATCACATTTGTCAATACTCAATAGCCACGCAAAAGATGCACGATGCAGTAAATTGCATGTCAAAGGTCTACCAACACAACAACCAAATTAAAACGGCTGGAAACGTTTGCGCTCTCTGTGAAATATAATATGGTACAGTAATTACTTGGGTAAGCTTTCACTACTGATGCTTCATAATTCATGATAAAAAGGACACGCGTCTATGTAACGACTGGAAGTCTTTATGATACCTCTCTGCATGCTGTCAATCAAATTCATGGCAAACAGCCCTGAATAAAGCGTTTTTCTTGGTAATGACAACAGGTGCTAACAAGGAATGTGTCGACAAGGAATACCAAATACTAAACCGTATTTACATGGTTGTACTCCAATAAAAGTTAAATCGGCAGGAAACAGTGCTGTGCAGTCAGACAAAGGAAAACAGTCTTTTGTGGATGCTTGTTCCAGAAAAGAAAACAATGACAAGACAATGTCAAATTTTCCTCGAAAAATGGTGGGACGTAGCATGGTTTTGTCATATATTCAACAGGAAGTATCAAATATTCCGAGGTCTGCGTGCTTCAAACTAAATTTGCAGGCCTTACTGTAAAAGTAATATGTAATGTTGGTGTTTAAATAAATATATTAAGTTTAAGTTTGACCATTTGTTGCTGCGTGGCATAAGCTACTATTATTTAGATAGTTTCCTTACGAAAGGATCTAGTGAGTGATGTGATATGTCAGGCGTGTGTAAGAAGTAGTGTCACAGTGACAGTCTCAGCCTCAATGTAAAGATCAATCAAAATCAATATACACGTGCCTGGCATTTACATGAAGTGTGAACTTGGATGAAATTATCCTTCATTTATAAATCTCCAGAAAGCTTGTTTCTAGATGACAATTGAGTTCTGCTGAAGGTTTACTTAAGACATTGTCTAGCACAAACATATGTTTGTAACACAAGTGAAAACGTCTGGGAAAGCTCTTTTTGTGTTAGAAAATGCGTTGAAGCTTCTCAGAAAATATCATTTATTGACAATTTTCTCAAAGTCAATTAGTGATCCGTTGTTCAGAAATATACACAAGTTTTCTTTCTTTGAAATTAAGTTCTAGCGATGTATCCCCATTTTCCCATTTATCTTACTTCCTGCATTACTTTATTGATCATTAACCGAAATGACAGGATTTTTACTGAGTGTTATTACAATAACTGGTAGCTCAACATACGGTTAGCTGGTAGCAATGCTTTGTTATGCAAATCCATTACTTAGAAAACATCATTTCCCCCCCAAAAAAACTGTCTGAATGTGCTTAATTGACACTTCAAAACCTACATAAACATGATGCTACTACGGTTGAAGTAGAAAATACACATAGACGCAAAAAATAGGTTGATGCTCAAGCCCATCTGATTAAATTAATTACCAGAATTCACACTGCTTTTCAAATTATGCCATCACATCACGCAGAAAATTTCAACTCCTAATCTCATCCAAGTCCAAAAACTGTAGAGGAAAAAGGCAAGAGCGATACCACTTCCTTCCAACTTGGAGTATGTTAACTACATCCGTTGAAAAATTGAAACAAGGAGGCATATAAAAAACCCAACAATGCCATGCATAACTTTGATGCTTTCCATCCTCTTCAACTCACACTCACTTGCATAAATATTACGTCTGGGCAGATTACCCAGTTTTTTTCATCTTTTTTGGCCCAGCACTCTTTTATAATAAGAATACAAAAAATATTATCATGCGGGAGCCTTGCATTGGACAATTTTATAAGTCACTTAAAACACGGAATACTGTTATGGACAGGGGGAAAAGGGAAAACCAGAGAAGAACGTGTAAAAAGAGATCGTTTTACTGAAGTCCAACCGCATATTGCTGGCTTAAGGTTTTTCTCTCTCGTTACTTGTAACACATCTACTTTTCTTTTCTGTGTAGTGCACTTTTTTTGTGAAAACATTGGCAAGAAGAAAACTTAAGCCTCACTCACTAGCTAAGTTTGTGGCATCAGAAGGAGAAAAGCACTATCATCATCACAGCATTGACTTTGATACCAAACCATGGAAGAAAACGTTCTTCTCCTTGTACGACCAACTGTCACTTGCAGTGCATTTGCAAGAGAAAGCAGAGAAGAGAGAAAGTGTGTGAGAAGGGGAGAAATGAGAACACTCGTCCTATGACTCAATGAGTGTGTGGTACGAGCAAAAAAAGCTTTCTGCATTATTGCTATTACTCCACTGCTTTCTCCATGAATTCAGCATATATTTGCTACCATTACTGTGAGCAAGTAACGGTGGCTGGAGAAGTGGATATTGTTGCTGTGGACGAACTTTTGCTCAAAGTGCTTCATAAAAGTGGAGGCAAGCTGGAGACTGAAAGTTAGAGAGCTTAGCACGCTCCTCTCAGCATGATCTTCCTTTGAATCATGCTGCTTCCTCTGTTTTGATAAAGGCAAAAGATCAGTGTAAACAAAGTAGCGGCGTATGTGCTCGTGCAAAGCTTATTTTTTATCAGAGTATTTTTCCCTCCCTGTCTTTTCTCGTTGAATTAGAATTACGGTTTTTCTTCCTTGTAGAATTATTCCTTGAGAGGAGAAACACATATTGGAGTATTCATCACAATACAACGTCTCAGTTTAGACGTTCACTCTCATCAAAGAAAACTACATACACTCTTGGATATCATGGCAGTTGAGAGGAACGTGTTGAGAGCGAAAGTCTCTAATCCTAAATTTTCACTGCAACCTTGAATTTAATTCAAAGCTTGGGAATAAATTCTCTTGTTTGTTTATCCACGTTGATGGGATAATTTAGAGTTTGCAACAACATCTTAAGATAGGCACAGAGCCAGCAGAGGATTTGATCACTTTTTATTTATCTAAAGTTAGTGTTTTTCTGCAGTTTATACCGGCAACACAAAAGAAACTTCATGTGCGAAGGTTACGTCAGTAGATACCAATGTAAAAAAAAACTTGTTAAAACTGATAAAAACATAACTTGGCAAAAAATTTGTACTTGTGAGAATAAGTATTCCGATAAATTTCTCGAATTTCTGCTTTTAATGGGTTGAAGTATCGGAGAAACATTTGAAGAATAAAGTGAGCTTTCCCCATCAGCTACATATATCTTCCTGTGTGACATAAAAAGTGAGTTTTATACTTTACACAATTTCAAGAATCCTGAGCAACTGTGTTGTAACAGAGGGGTAACACTGTAGCCACTATAGTTTTATATTTGTCTGCACATCTTGACCTCCCTCTTGATTCTTTATTTTTTTAGAGATCCTGAGAGCTGCAAAAGGAGAAAAAAGTCGTGGGGTTTTGGAGAGCTCTTAAGGAAATAAAAAGGAACAGCGAAAAGGTATGAGAAATTCATTTCATGCCGATAACTTTTCATTAACTTGAATTACATTACATTGCACACGTTTTACTCTCCATTTCGACCAAGTTCAGAATGGTCCACACGTTTGCTGTTTTAATGTCAATCTGTGACCTAAATAGAGTTCTTTCCCGGAGAGCTTTATGGCATAGTAGAGAGGAAATATTGAAAATATACCGAAATGGAGAGTTCAATTAGTAAATCATGAAAATCATCGGCTCCACTCTGCCCTCCACGCATCGTTACTCTTCACACTCTATATCTGGAATCTCTATACAAAGTAACAATATACAAGAAAAGTGTTAATGCGTGTGATGATTTCTTCTCGTAATAGAACTACTCGCCATTTGCGCCAAAACTCCTTCCTGGTGAAATATGATATCTTAGTGTGTGAAATTCAAATTTATGTCTTTCTAGTCCTACATTTGCATACCAAGGTTCATGGCTTAGTTCACGCACTTTCCAGCTAGCTTTTCTTATTATTGTAGTGAAGGATGAGTCTTAAGTGGATCTTTCATAGCCATTCCTATCCTGGATTGAATAAAAAGCCGAATGTTCTATTATAATAAGGCTATTACATAGACCTTCCAATAAATAGCACAATGCTTAATCATGACCAAGGTTTCCATGTGGCTTCTGATATTACCCCGATCACTAACATCAACCATAGCTAGCGTCATACATTTGTTCTGTCAAAGGAAAAAAATATTCATCATTAGAGAGCAAGTAAAAGAGAGCAAAAGGGATTGTATTTCAATCCAAAAATTTTGTTGTATATTCATTTCATCTTTGTCCTTGCCATCCGTCACCATCCAGTTGGTTTACTAATGAATCCATGTATAGGTGCGTGATAACAAGGTCAGGGAAAATACTTTTTTTCCTTAGAAATAAAAACACACCAGGCGGATTTTTTCATCTTTCCCACACATCCAAAGATTCGGGAAATATGTTTAGGAAGGATGTGAAGAGGAGGAAGTACTAAGTAAAAAGTAATGAAAGAAAGCAACCACGAATTTGGGAAGGGTGAATGTGAACACACTCATAGCCTTGGTTTACAAGATATTAGTTACTTCAGCTTGGAGCAATACAGTTGATTCCCAAAAGCCGTCTCTAGTTCAAAGTCAGATAATATTTCATTACTGCTTCCTTTATTAGACTATACTGATGAGCTGGAATGGATAGTGAATTGGAGAAGGTATTAGGGAAGCATATGGAAAAAAGAGTCACTTGCACTTACTCACAATCAGATTCCTCAATAAGAGGAAAAAATGCGTTTTACTTTTATACCGTTCCGTTCCATCCCTGTCAGTCTGTTGTGATTTCTTTTCCTTGTGTGGCTCTTTACGTCATGTTTATCTCATTCATTCCAGAGGATATAATAAGACTAGCGGAAAGAATTGTAATAACGGAGGTATTTGGGTGAGTTTGGGAGCATATGGTAGAAATATAGCTGATTCAGAGAAGATTTACCAATTATTGCTCTTATCAGTGGAGAGTTAGCTAAAAGAATTTTTTATGAGAATCAACTTGCTCCACTTTGATGAGCTCATATCTACAGATAATGAACAGATATTAAAAGAAAATGTAATGAAATACGGATACGAAGCTTGAACTGAGGTGAGACAGCCACAATGGCGGATGCTTTCATTCATCCTTTTTAATTTTCTACAAGCTGCTCCTCATTTATAATGGAGATGGGAGGGAAGACATATATTAAATCATGAAAAACTCACTCCTAATAAACAAAGTCTGCTTGAATTCCAACCACCCTCTTCCATCTGTGTTGGTCAGATCAGTGATGTGTTACAAATGAGCTTTAATGTTGTGTATTCTTCCAGAGAGGAAAATGTTATGCAAAAGGGGAAAAAGTCAGTGAACAAAGAGTTTTTTTTCTCGTTTCTGAACAAAGCAAACTTGAATCCATAGAGCTCTCTAAAATTCGATAAACATCCGAGTTTATCCTATCGTGACAAAACTTTCTCCATGCATCATGACTTTGAAGGGGAAACCACATTCGACCTTCTACTCTTTCCCGATAAGGATATTTTGATGCTTGTTGACAGTTGGTATATTAAAGGGATGATTTAGACCATGTTTTACTGTGGGGAAAAAGCCAGACGCTATAAAAACTCCATAAATATCTATAATACAGCGTCTGTTCGGAATCAACTTTTAGACAAAGAAAGAATGCGGTATATATTGTTATGCATGTATTTTACGCAAGTGTACATTTTAATCATGAATTGAGTCTAGCAATTGGCTGGCAAAACAAATGTGCCAAGTCTGCTTCTTCCTCTTTTTTTATCTAAACATCTTTTCCACACACTTAATTTTTATTTTGACTGGAGAGTAACTCTGTGGTTTTCTCATCTTCAAGTATCAGTTCAATCGACACAATTTTGGATAGGTTACTTGCAAAACCTTTGAGGAGAACACTACTCTTGAAAGTTTTACCAACTGATCATCACAAGTCTCTCGTTTGGTACGTAAAGTTTTTTTTTTCAAATGCGAGCAGTTTCTTCTTTGGATCACGTAGTTGTAACTTGGAAGCGTGAGTTTTGAAAGAAGCATCACATATGCGAATACTTTTACCACTTGATTAACACGACAAGTGTTTGAAGACGTTATATAGTTGACATAAGATTCCCAAGGAGTTGTAAATCGATCGAAGACTCTGGTTAGTTTGAAGAGGAAATTGGGGATACGTGAGAAAATGCTAAATGCTAAATGAGAAGTGCAATTTGAGAAAGTGAAAATCATTTCAATTTGAGCATTTAGGGAAAATGAAATGAAGGTTTTGAAGCACGATTCACTTCGTTAAACATAGTTTCTACTTTTGATTCATGTATTCTGATTATAAGACCTGAATTAAATCAACACATACATGCCGCTAGCAAAGCAATTCAGTGTATTAGAAAGGAAGAGAAGTTGAATGAGTAGTAAATCAGTCTGCTGGAGTCGACATTCCTGTTAATTTTTTCTACAGTGAAATCATTTTTGGGGGAAAATAGGCCTGTTTCACTCAACGTGCGTCTTTTCATTCATAATAATTTAGAAATGACTTTTTCTTCCTATTTCATTTGAAAATTCTCACTTTGACCTTGCGACAGAGTAATACATATAAAGGAAGGTATGAAAACATGGGTAAAACTTGTAGTATTGTATACTTGCAAAGCCTCTCTTGTTGTCGTTGATTCTCATTTCCTGTGTTGGAGAAAGACTCCTTATAATTCCTTTTCACTATCACTTAAAGCTCACCCTCCACCTAATGAAAGTGACTTGGGCATAAATAGACTATTCCACTGATGTAATTTTATGCACTCAAAATTCATTAGGTTGGGATATCTACATGAAAATAGAAAGCAACTGCGACTGGAATCAATGAGCTGGCAAGATGGAAAGACGGAGACAGTGTAGAATAACATATACCATCCTCCCGTCACTACACGCCCACTATTTTCTGGAATAAGCTAATGAATCACATTACAGCTTGAATTTGGAGAACAGGATTCATTGTTTCTTTATGGAAATCACTGCATCAGTATGTTAATTTCCTTATAGTACAAGCGGCTCTTTTAAGATGAATTTTTTATACTTGGAAATTTAGATTTTTCCCAGGGATATGACTAACCTTGAAAATTGAACGTTTTTAAGTCATGCGACGAACTGGTATAATAATAAATTGAAAAGAAGGGACATGAGTATACTCAGAAAATCTACAAAATTACTTTAAAAAATATGCAGGGATGAAGCTCATCGACTCTGAAGCTTTCTATTCATGTATATGACAATCTGACCAAGCAATATTTAAATGTTAAGGCTTACGTGAAAAGCAGAAGCTAAATGTATGCAGCGATCTGTGCTCATCAAACTCCTCAATTCATTATTAGTAAATGAATGAAGTCGAAGAAAATAGATGCAGTTTTTGGAACCACTGAACCCCTTTCAGATAGAATTTTCTTTAAAAACGAAATTAGAATATGTACACATCTATGCATATAATAATGTTTAAGCATAGAAAGCACTCTACTTTACTCTGCTCGTTTATTTCCGAAAATGATTTCGTGGTAAGTCTACGTTTAACTATACTTAAAAGACAAAAAAGTGATTGACCTCAACTGCAATGCCACTACTTAACACAACCTCTACGCGTGCTTGTTCGACCGGTCGAAATGCCGACTTCAAACAGTCCGCTTTGAAACTCGAGTAGTCATTCCATTTATCTTAATATATTGGAAGGGATTGTTCATTAGCCTGAAAATAAAATCTCTCTAAAAAGACGAAAGCGAAGCTTTAGAATTTGTAAAGAGGTGCTCACATTACATCAGCAAAACTTCCTTTAGTAACATTACGTAAATTTATAGATATAACGAAATTACTCAGCCGTTCTTGTGCTGCAGTTGACTTCAAAGAACTCAAAGTTCATTCACTTATTTTAATCCTTTCCTCATTTTTCCATAAGCATATTTTCTGGCTTAAAGACTGGGATAAAATAAAATAAACTCATTACTTTTTGCCAACTTAGAGTTGTAATTTTTTTACCGTGGATTATAACTATCTTGACAGTTATTGAACAAAATATTACAAATAGCGCTTCACACCCATGCCTTTGGGTTTATAATGGGGGAAGAAGGTAGACCATTGGGACTTTATAGCTTAAGAAATTATTCACTGAGAGGACTACCAGTGAAAATTAATGAATACCCTTGCAGATATACTAGAATTCCAGTTGCCCGCTAATCGCACAATTAAAAAAAGGTGTGTTGAAAACAAACAAATCTAGGCTATAGTATCAATGAGTTGATTTTGGTGAGGGTATTCGTGAAGGTTCCACTTACTTTGTTCGGCCAATCAACCAAACTAATGGCCCGTGACCCAAATGATGAGTAATATACCAATCCAAACATTATAAGTTTCAATGTTTCAACGACCAATCCACCGGTCCACCACAAGACACATTCACTCACAGACACGCGCAAGGTAACATAGTATGATATGATGAAATCCTATAACGAAACATAACATGTGTACGATTTCTAAATAAAGATGACGCTTTCCCTCTAATGGTAAATATCTACATGGCACTTGCTTATATGAAATTTTTTTCTTCATTTATTACTCCTTCCTTCGTTCCTTCGTGCCTTGCCAATCTACGCGGGGCATTAGTCTACTTCTCTAAAAAAAACTGTTCATCTCCTTGCCAGTTGTTCCGCGATCTTGAGAAGAAGCGAGAACACTCAGGGGATGAAAAAATTCCATCTTCTTATATGCACACCTGTACAGCTCCCCTGTCTATATTCTTAAGTGTATTATTTTATCTTTTACTTTGGGCCAAACTCCCTCTCAAATTATGGGTGTCATATATAATGGACGGGAAATGAAAAGGAGAACTTGCTACCGACATTTTTTTGTGAAGAAAGTAATATGATAGTCACTGGAAAGCAACTACGCAGAGAGCATATCTAGCTTTCTTCATCTTCCCCCAGTAGGTTTTTCATCTTTTTGTCTTCCCAGCAGAAAATGTTTTGACATTATTGATATTTATCATGGGTTCATCAAATATCGTTGATTGACAATCAGAAAATATTTCTTATACGCTAGTTCACAAAAAGACAATGTTGCATGCTATATTATGTCTGCTATAAATAATTATAATATCTGCAAAACATGCCTGTTTCCAACTCGTCTTTGATTCCAACAATGGTTGAATCAAGTATATTCTTTCATAATAAATTATTGATTGCGTAAATCTTAAGATTCGATTGTAGTTGAGCACACTAAAGCCACTACTCTATAATCGCAGCCACTGTTTTGATAATTCGTTTTACAAACTTTTCACTGCAAAAATAGTTGAACAATATGAAGTAGCACGCTTAAAAATTAGACTATCACGTGACAATTTGACGTTATCATGGAAAGTGTACGTTTTCCAGCTACGTCTAACCTGTCTTGTTTGTCAAATTTCAGCCTCATAAGAAACCAAGCATACTTATGATACGATTTTGAAAACGGAAATTACAATATTTTATGGTCTTAAGTCTAAGTCTCAGACGTGTTTTCTACCAGATGGTACAATATAGTTGTATGTTTTTTTCTTTGTGTTATTTAGCCAAAGACAATGTATATTATGGTTCTGCCATTGCAAAAATATAGTTTTCACTTTTAAGATAGGACTCCCAGCTTTCGCTCTCTCGAACTCTGTTTATTAAATCTTCCATCGTCCCAAGTTTCCAGGGAAGAGAGTAGATTTAATGTTACTGTGCATAATATGTATGCGTCTTTATTATACTTAAGCAGTCAATGCTTTCTCGTAATTAGTTTAAAATCTGATGAAGAAGGAAACCCCTTTGGTGTTTTGTTGAAAGACTAGTGATATGCTGGAAACCAGTCCAGGAAAAACATTGTAGCTTTCCCGAGGTTAATATCATTTTCTCCAGGAACACAAGGAAACCGGATTACACACATTATCGTTGAAGTTGAAGCAGTTCATGCTGAGCTAGTCTAAATACGTCATTCTCCCACCAACATATTATTTTGCACCTACTGTATAAATGTTTTTTTACATTTCATAAAAGATCCTGCACTCTTTGTCAAGTCGGTTGAAAGAACTAACAATAAGTTCATTTAAGTATACAACCTGACTCCAAAGTTTACCAAGAAACCGAAAAATCAACAAACTCTCAGAATTGCATGTAATGTGAACTTAAGCAAGGATGCTTCCGTTTGCTGTACACATTAATTAATTTCTTTCTTGTAAACATAAAATCCACACTAGGAGCGCGAAGCTGTTAGGTGCAATTAGAATTTGGAAAGCTGAAGACAAAAGGGTAAATCCCTTTTTTAATTACTCCATATGAACTAATGATCTTTCTGAGAAAATGGAAAATCAAACTCCTATAGTCTTAAGGTTAATATTGTCTTATGATTTAGAGTTACAACGAAAAGAATAATACATGGTATTCCATTACTTCCTAATAATATATATAAAAGGGTTCTTCCTCTAATAAAATCCCACTGCGCACAACGCACATATTATACAAGTATAGCTCTGCAAATGGTCAAAAAATGTTAGTTACTCTCGAGTAAATAGTGAGAGGAATAAGGTTCAGACAAATTTGAGAATGTAAAGGATCGTTATACTTTATAACTGGGATATCGGTCGATACACAAGATTCTATTCGCATTCGAGAGCAAGCAAGTAGAAGTCATGAATGTTCATTGCATATTATTTGCTTCATTGAGAAAACTCCCACTTTTTATAAATGCAGGGGTCCGATTATGCAAACAATTTAGTTTTGGGGGGAAACAAGAAATGTAATGTCATTATTATAAAAATAATGTTATACAAATTGTTGGCACTTTACCAGTCACTCACACGAATGCTTTGGTGAGGCTAATAGGAAAAAGGCACATTTTAAAAGAAACATTGATTCCATTTTCTCCAACCAAGTGGTTGACAACCTGCAAATGTACCAATTTCGTTTCTTATTCTGAAAGCGTACACCCATTTTTATCTTGCTGCCGCTTTGCTCAGCCAAGCGGAAATAAAAAATGCTGTAATGTTAGACTCGCCTAGGCTACGCTTTCTTTTTAAGTTTTAAACTTGTGCTTGCTTCCTGTTTTAGTTGTTTTCTTATTCGCTTATCGTTTCTTTCCTTGGGAATTCATTGGTTGTCTGAATGGAGAACATGACCTTATCATTTTTCTCATATGGTGGGATTTTTTAGAGATATATTTTCTGAGTGGAAATTGCATCTCCCTTCCCTAACCTTTCTTTACAGCATTACCCGTCCCGATTATTCAACGGAGCTGCAATTGCAAGCGTTTAGATGCCGTTAGGTTAAATGTCACTTTGATTTTAGAGGGGGGTAATATACTACCCGCCATTTCATTCAAATTCAAAGGCATAAGTTGCACAATCGCTGAAAAAGAAACGGAAGGGTGGAATCGTTAAACAGAGAAAAAATGACTTCACCATCACAATAGCCTTAAGATGCATTTATTTTAGGAGAAAGTGCTAGTTTCACAATGAGATTTTGCCTTCTTCCCCGTTCAAATTCACCTTTCTGTGAGATACGCAAATCCATTCTCTTTTACATGTAAACGAGTCAAAGGAGAAAATCTAATATCCTGCAGAATACATTTTGTTGTTGAGCCGGAGGAAAGCCAAGTTCTCTGAATTACATTGCAAGTACCTCCTTTGCCACACTCAATTCCAAGGCGGGAAGACAACCCTTAAAGACACAACAATGAAGGTCAGTACTGAGAAATACTGTAGTGTAAATATACATGAAAAATATCTGAAAAAGGATTTCATTGCAAAAAAAGAAAAGAAAAATCTTTTGAAAAATTGGAGATGAAAGTCTTCTTAAAAAAGTTACACTTCTCTGGTATCCCGTCTTCGTCGTAGTGTAGGGGGTTTGAAAGGAAGGGGAAAAAAGTTGGTATAGTCTCAAAAGAAATGTCAAAGTCGGAACAAAGCTTAACATATTGGTGCATATATATATCCCTCTAAACAGTGAAGATATGTGCGTATCCAGATCGAATTTGAGTATAATTTCTTTACTACCAACTTGGTTTAAATCATTCATGTTTCGTTTTTTTACATCCTTCACTGCATATCACTCATCCGTCCATTTCTTCAGAGGTAAAACCCACCCTACATAAATTGGAGTAGATTGTAGTCTAGGTCAAACAAAGGTAGGGATTTGAAAAAGTAGGAATAAGGAAAAATATCATAGTGTAACTCACTTCAATTTCAACTTTGAATAGAAATACTATCAGTTTTGGCTTGTCGTTTTCTTTTTCCTGTCCCAAGGCCATGACGAAGAAAAAGCTATATTTTTTGTATAAAGAAACGAGATGAAAGTTGAAAGCTTACAATGTTCCTGGAGAAAAAGGGATATGAGTGAGAAAGCATATTAGTTTACAATACATGTGTGTTTTATGAAGAGATTTCAAAAATGTGTGCAAGCAAAACTGCAAAGAGGGAAAGAAAAAAAAATAGAATTTTAACATTGGTTTTTTATTAATGATGACAACGAGTGAATTTTCCGCTAGTAATGTTTAATACATGCTTGTTGAAATGTCTCAAAATAGTAAAATATAAGGGATGTAAAAATATATATTATGCAAATAACTTTCAGTGGCTCCTCTGCCAAAGAGAGTTTTCTTTCTTAGGAATTGAGATACGGGAAAAGGGAGAAATCCTAACATGGAACATCCTAATCCTAATCCTAAAGGACTAACATGGAAGACTGAACAACGACATGGAGAGAATATCTTTATCTCATTTTTTTCAGTGTACACTTGCCTAGCATAATGTAAAATGAGGCATATGAAGAGCATTAGGAATGCACGAATGGGCTTCCTTTGTAAAATCTAGTTGACTCCTCTGAAGCTCGTGATATTCTTTACTGGGTTGATCAAGTGAATTCTAAACGTGCGCCGAGTAAAATAATGAAGAAATTAATCCAAATGATGTTTGCTTTGCTGATATGCTTTTCTTTGTGCATTGGAACTCAGGACAAATGACAAAAGTGACAGAAACACGACGACATAATATGATGACGAGACAGTGTCGAGATTGTTAAGGTTTCACAAGGTGACCTTCAAAATGCTGTAAACATTTTGGAGGTACATGACTCGGAAAGTGTTTTCTTTCTTAAAAATATGGGTTTGTGAAAGTGTCTCAGCTCGAGCACGAGAACCATCATTGATCCTCATGGCACCTCAGAGAGGTGTGTGCATTTGACAATTGGGTGAAGGGCCATTCAAGTCTAATAATGTCTTTATGATATAACCCGCTGTTTGGATATATCATTCTTTGAACACTTATCGACGTGAGTATGCATTTAATTGAGAAACACAGTTGAGGCTCGGATAGAAAATCGTTTTTCACTCAAACCGTATTGTATCTCTATAAAAATGCTGCTAATGGTACAATTGCTGGTAATCCGGCATTGATACTCAATACTTATATCTCTGCTGGCTAGAGATAAATTTTGAGAGTGTGGTGCAATCGTGACAAAAATGGAAGTGTTGAGAGCTAGAGAACCTTAAGCTCATTCTTTTCCATTATTGTATTTTCTACAGATTCTGCTCAATGGGGAGTTTTTATTTCAATCAATATTCTTAAATGTATGTGTGGTGTGTCAATTGAAAAGAATGATTATTGCTCTCAAAGAGGTGCGTAGGTGATGCAGAGAGATTCTTCCAATAAACGGCAACCAGCCTCGAGAAATTTTGGGCCTTTGTCGATGAGCGAATGTCGATAGAGATTTACTTTGTACTTTCAACTCTCACAATTTAATTTCTTAATTTAGAAGGTAGTGAAGCTGAAGTGATGTCGATGTCCTAAAAGGATTTTTTTCTCTGCCAGCTACAAGAAGAAAAAATGTTGGGTCTTTCTTTCCGTCAGGGTTTTTTTGCTGGGAGCGTAAAATTAGAGTGAAATCACTTTAACTCTAAAACAAATACGGAGAGTTTTCGTGTTTCTCCTCTCGCATTTCTTCTTTATGCAATTGATTGAAGCCGAGGGAGATTACAGAAGTTAGTTTATTGTTTATGCTGAATGTAATGCTGGGGGATGGGGAATTTCATTCTTGCTATTCTTATGTGATTTTGCAATGTCACCTGTTATAATATATTGTAGTCTTTATTTCTTCCGTAAAGCCATAAGAACCACCAATTTATAAAAGAAGGTTTGTTCTCGTCGTCGAAAAAACTAGGCATTGGAATATTTATGATCTGCTGCAATCCCCATTATCCTTAGAATTTTGGGTGGGTGCCAGGCCAGCTTTCAAACAGTGAAAGTTTCCATGATATGATTGTGTTGGTTTGTGGGGATTACTGATTACAAAACAAAAATTGAATGCTACTCCTATTCACAAATAATCCTGCTGATTATATGCATACAATGGATAATTGACTTTTGTGTGATATGTACAATTTCGTTTTGCATGTATGGATTAGAGAATATGGATGTATATTTAAAATCCTACTTCAACTTTTGCTTAAGGATCTACTCACTATTATTTTCGCTGTGGTTATTTATAATGTCACACTATATAGTATAGAATATATATGCCACAATTACAAACTTCAGTTGAGTGTTTTTTCCAGTGAAAGTTCCAGCCACAGGTCAACAGATTGGAGTAGAAAGGCCGACACTTAAACTCTATCAATTCAATATCATTTCGTTTACTTCTCCAAAGGAAGCACTGCAAAAAAATGAGACCACGGTCTAAATGCGTCATGTCAACAGCAAATGGCGGATGCTAGACAGCTCTATAAATTTCCTTTATATCTTTATACCATTTCTATATTATCATGTAAAACGCGGAGGGTTGGAGAAGTTAGGAATATAAAATTTAGGGCCTTTTTAAGATTTGATAGAACATACAATGGAAATAAATTCCCTTTCCACATCTCCGCTCTAATGGTCAGTCCGGCAAATATGTCGAATAACAACGGCCGAAAAATTCCCAGAATGAAGAAACACAATAACTTCAGCGGCGACATCATATACCTAATTGTAAAGAGGACTTGAACAGAAAAAAATGGCGATTGGCTTTCACATCGTTTCCTTCACAATCCAACTGTTTCGCTCTGTTTCACTAGTTGAACAAATAAATGTCCCTGGTGGCCCTGTTATTGTTGTAGTGTATGTTTACCTGAGTTGACAATCAAGTGATGGTACAGTTCACACAACCATCACTACTTGACCAACTCTTGGTGACCTTATACTTGAGAAAGTTGTACAAATAAGTGGAGGCGAGGAGGGGAACGTAGAGTTAAAAGCCGATTTCGGATGATATATGTGACTCCTCCGAAGGAATGGAGTTGACATGTACTTCAGGACAAAATGGTAAAATGATTTTCTAAAATGTTCAAAAGACCTTCTAGCTTGTAAGCTGGTAGTAATAGCATGTGCACTTAGCTGTTATGATTCTGTTATCTTAAAATCCGTATTTTCTCTCATAAGCGTGGGTGAAAACACGAGAAGCTGCTTAAATGATCGTATGCAATCTGTGTCACGTCAAAGGTGGGTTGCTTCGTGTGGAGAAACCATGTTTAGGCTCAGGGACATTATTTTATTTTATTTTACCCTGTTATATTTCTTTCTGTCGCTTTTTTCCCACCCAACGAGATTTTCCATTAGTTCAATTTTTCCTTAATAATTCTAAGAAGGCTCGCTTTTAGAAAGACGAGTAATGTTTTACAAAAGTGTGTTGACGAGGATGCTACGAAAGACCAATTTTTTTTACTCCTGCTAAAATAAAAACTTTCTGTCAGCAATTTTAGATGCATCATATTTCCACACATTTTCACACAACGAAATTTGATGTGGCGGGAAAGTAAAATTGAATTGTTGTAAAGTTTACGAAAGCTCTAGAAAAGTGAAAGTTTGTAAATACTCAAAGCACTTTGAGCACAAGCAACATTGGACTGAAATCCTTGCAAAACAACATGTTTCACAGCAATGCTTTCTCATCCCAGAATGTAAGTTGCTCATTGTCGGGAAAGTTGGGAAAGTGAAGAGACTACGAAAGTTTTAAACGTTGTGTTACTCCTCGTCACCACAAGGTATTATCATGTTTTCATGTTTTGTCAAATGGCCAAAGTGAAATGAGTATTAGAGCATACACACGACATACTTTTATCACTCTCGCGTCCTTATTTACTGGAAAGTGGTTGTAAAGGAAAAAGTAATTGTCGTATTACTATTATCATCAATTTGTTTAACTTGCTTTGTAACAAATAGACACCTGTCCTCCCATCCTGGAAAACCTGGAGGGGGCGACCATACACAAATTTCATGCGGGGATATTCATCCTGGTAAAAAAGTCAACGGCATCTTTCACTATTTCCTACTTTCGCTACTTGCTCTGTTACTTTTATTTTTTTCTTTCACGTGTGTCTTACAAAATGCGTGAGTTATTTCACTTCCGCAACGGGCGTTTGAAGTTTTGGTCGTTTGGAAGAAACTTGATTCCACTAGTATGCACAACACTACTGCTTTTGATAAATGGACGCTTTCGCAACAACAGTTTGTTTTTGTCGGAGTAAACTCTCTTTCTTCTTCCACTGGGAGTTTACTTTGTTAATCATTCCAAACGTGAATATTATTGTTCAGTTGGAAAGGAAAAAATGCTTGTTCACACAAAAAGGCACACTCGCGCTTGTCTTGGAATGTTTGTTTTACTAATAAGCACCTAAGTATTTCATATTATTTTGTAAAGGAAAAAAAATTATGAAGAGTTTTGGAAATGCAAGCTGGATTACACAGTGATACAATTCCGAGCTTTCTAGTTACTACAATTAGTCATCAAACATAAACCTCATTAGTTGATAAATCAACATTCAATTTTTTCCTTGTAACTCATTTGTACTCAAACAAATTTGTGAACAAATCATGAAAGCAAACACAACTCATTATCGTGGAATTGACTAAAATAAAAATACTAATTTGCAGGATACATGAAAGTCACTTTTTAGCGTTGATTCTCAAGCATTCAATGTTTAACATCTTTTTTCGGGAGATCGTAAAATAATAAAAAGGACAAACGAAGTGGTGATGTTAATAATGTTTAAATGAATAAATAATAATATATTAAAATACACATCTAGTAATATGAAGGACGACACTGCTAACTATGGAGATATGGTACTAGGAAGGAGGATCAAAGTAAAAATAAATACATAATTTAATATGGAATTGACATGCTTGCCAACTCAAAATTCTTTGATAATATCAACTCAACCCTGTTGTACGATTTTTTGGAAAAAGATATGTTTAAATTGTCCCCCAAGTGGATAATTCAATATAAGGTGGCAATTTGCAATACGCTCATGTACACACAATACATTCATATACATTTTACCTTTGATATCCTTCATAACCATAACACATCACAATTACACAAATATACACAGTCCGATCATTGTTAGCTGTGCTAGTAAAATCTCCCGTGAAAATGCTGGTACAGCCATATACCTTCACAATTTATTCGAATCGAGAATTTTACAATTTCCCTATGTACTCCAAACCTGTCATCTTTATGTCACCAATTTCTCGTGACTCCAGATGTAACTAATTGGTATATGAAAGGAAATTTTTGAATGGTGCTAGAGGCATTTATCTCCTCTCGGATTGAATCTATGAATAAATATATTGAGCACAAGGTGCTTGACAACCCGGGAATCACATGCTTTGTCACTAATGAGAGCGTATCCAGGTTGAATAGATCCTTGGCTGGAAAGGAACGTGACTGAATTGGCCTTCCGATGACTATATTATAGAACCTATAGAGTGAGAAAAAATTTCCACATTTAGAACTTTTTAAAGAGTTTCAGTTTGTTACCACTTTCTTGCAAGTTTACAAGGGCAATTTGCATTAATCATCTACTTTTTGCATTTATCTTGGAAAGCTTAGGAGGTTCGATGAATTTAAATCATGGAGGCATTAAAAGATGCTGCATTCGAAGTTCTTAATTTGCAAACAAACTTTTTAACAGCAGTTCCAAGTAAAAGTCACGCAAGTTTTACCAAATGTTCCGTCATCCACTTCCTGGATTATTACATCGATCAATTATCATTACAGAATTCTTGGGAAATGGTGGTAACTAGACGTGATCGCTCATCCCTGTAATGACCTTGGGTGCTTGGGTGTAATGATCGTGATCGCTCATTGCTCAGTGCTCTGGATCGTGGCCAATGTAAGGTCATTCTTTCTTCCTGGAATTAATATGAATGGCAGAAATACCGGAGATGTGAAATCAGGTTAAAAATATAAAGTGAAATGGTGATGTTGCAAGTTACACACCACGATGAACTCATCAAGATCCAATTTATGGTTTTGTAAGAGGCATCCATTTCTTCATGAGAGGTTAGCATCAACCCCAACCCACAACTTTTCCATATATTTCATCAAACATTAATATCCTGTGGGATTCTAAACAACTGCACTTACGAAATTCACAAAGAAGTACGAAACGGAAAGGAGTGACCACTCCAAAAACTCTTCTGGAAGCTGTTCCGGTGTGTCTTGCTCTCAATTCAAGTAGCATGTACCTGGAAGAAACATCGACTGCGCAATAGTTCCCTTTCCATTTACTTCAAAACACGAGAAGCGGGTTCTCATGCATATGCCAAGTATAAAAATCTTGTCCGAGAAACTCTATCGATGTCATTCAACAATAAAATAAACAGATCAATTTTTACCGTAATATATCACATCTCTTAGATGACACGGAAAATAGTCGTCATCGTGGTAGACGAAGATCTTCTCAGATAATTTATTCACAAGAACTTCAGCAAGATTTCCCGCATGATAAAAGTATCATGTGAGAGTCATGGAAAGCGGCTCGTTAGTATCAGAGGCTTTGAACGTGCAACGTTTCAATTTGTTCCTTCGATAGGAAAACATTTCCAAGGAAAACTTTTTATTTTCTGCGTACAATACGCTCACATGAAACGGAGATTTTGTAATGATGTAAGCCTCTTATGGAATATATGAGTGACTCGATGCGATTTTTCTCTGATGTGGGACGTCCTAAAATAATTTCAATTCCTATGATTGAATGATGGAAAAGAAGCTTTAGTCACGAGGGGATTTCCAAAAAAAGTAAACTTTCCGCGTAAAACTGTAAAATTTAAATAATCTAACACACAGGTTTAAACCAATATCACAAATGCAGTATTTTACTGAAAAATATTAAAAACATATTTGCTATTATAAATGAACTATTGCCGAAGGTACATTGGTCATGAGTGATCTTTCTGACAGGAAGCAGGAGTAATACCATTGTCAAATCTCACAAGTTTAACATGAACTTTCCGCTTCTGCTCATGTTGGAGTGCATTAATTTTTCTATGATTGTCCTCATGTTCATTGGTGCTTCAAAAAGTTCTTTATTTCGAAATCCAAGTTCCAGGTAAAAATAAGTACTAACAACCGAAAACAAACTTTTATATGACAGGAGGATGCTTTCGCAATAAACTGCAATCAATAATAACAAATGTATTTCTTACTTTCCTATATCCGACCGAAACCTGTGTAAACCAGTTCACCATCTTCCCTCTTGTCATTTCATTTTCGCAAAATTACTTTCCCAACTGTTCTTCTCAGGCAAAGTTTGCTGTTGTTTTGGTGCAACTACAAACAGCGTGTTTAGTACTAATAATGAGGTTTTAAAAAGGATTGAATGAGATGCGCACCCTTTGTAGAATGGTATATTCCCGGTGGGCGTTTTCGCATTCAAAGAATTTCTATTCAGATTTGTGATGTAGGGAAAGTATGTTTTTGGAAACTTTACACCATGCAGCTTTGAGCTCTTTGGACTGAGTATCAAATCTCTTTAGTCAATACCATGACACGCCACTCCGCCAAATACATGTAATATTTACTTTATTTCAACATCTTGGAAAAACTCGTTAGGGAGATTTCATGTTTTTCCGGTATAAACCGTGAACTGGTCTACCACAATCTAGTAGGTGGAATACCTGGAAGTCTAAAAATTTATTTATTACACCCATTCTATTCATTTACTGCAAAGGGTTGTGTTATGATAGTTTTAATTTGAAGCAAATGAATGAATTGATGTCGCGTGTAGTAGAGAGAGGTAGGAAATCTAATGAAGTAGGCTAAAATATTATTTCCGGGCTAAGGGAAATATCTCCGGACGGCCAACGCAAAATTAGTTCCGGACGACAAAATGTATTATGTTCAGCGCTAATGCCCTGAGAAACTTGTTAATAGCGAACTCATTCTGAGTTGGTATTAATCCCAAGTAACGTTTTCTATGGTTTCCATATGATTTATTATTTTAAAATACTTAAAACACTATCACATAACATGGCTATTTCACTTTTGCAGAAGAGGTATATGCTCCCAGTATACAGTAGAACCGCATGTCGAAGAATTGTTTACAGTCAAGACTTTTCCGTATTTTCCGTATTTTCCGTACGTCAAGATTTTTCCGTATTAAGCAAATTTTTATTTGATTCAATGATTTGAAATATGCAATATGCACTTTTTGAAAACCTTTGTCATTAAGGCAATTTGTGCATTAAGGATTATAAAATAATAAAAATCATCCTGAAAAAATCTATCCTGTGTTCAGATTAATTTTTTCCCGATGTAAAAAACTTAAAAATCGTCCGGAAATAGTAGCCAAATCCGGAGAAAGATATCTCTTCTTCCGGAAATAAGTGGTATGCCAATGAAATATAAGCTTATACAAAACGGAAATAGAAGAGACTCTGGTTTGTGGCGTGATGGGGAAAAACTTACCACGGGAAATTGCATAATATCTCCATCTTGGAAAACACAAGAGCATAATTTGGATTGTATGGTTGACTACAGCTGGCAAGGTTCATCCTAGTATATATGGTCTTGTTCGACGAAACACTTGTGGGGAAAGCAGTCTTTTGGAAGTTGTAAAGAGGAAAATTCCTATGCAAATTAGCACATATCATAGACCACCGTTTTTCTTCGGTACATTTCAGCTTCATTTTTGTACAAAAGACTGTGTCTGAATGTACGGGCTAAATGAGTGCAATCGAAACCCTGCTAATGGTCTACTTTTTAAAATAAAAACTTTTCCCAATAACTATCTGGGCGGTTTGGAGAATGTGAAAGGGAAGGGTACAGTGTGCTGGGGCCCTGGTAATTCATTATAAAACCAAATGTGCTCCCTGTGTGCCAAACTGTTTCGTTATGAAATCACATTATTCTCATTCCCCTTCACACAACGAGTCCCTTGCTACCTATCCATTTTCACGATGGTTTCATTTTTGCATGAACTTAGCCTTCATTTTTAATAAAAACTACTTTATGTTTTTATCATGAGCTTGTGTGTTGCGTAGGATTAAGTCATTCTTACAATGTTATATGTTAGCTATTTTAAGCATCTACATTTTTCAGAATCGTATGGAAAATACATTGGTCATTTGTGAAACATAAATAAGCAGTTTCTCACTTTCAGGGATTTTTACTTTCATCATTAAACGTGCAAAATTGATTTTCATAGTTACATGTAAATGAAGGGTTAGAGGAAACATGAAAGGAAAAAACCCATTATCAACTTGTCACTCCATTTAAATAGGATTCTAGCGAAAACAAGGATTTCACCGGTTTCCAGAACAATTTATTAGCAATGCATTGTATTTGTATTTATGCTCCACAAAATCAGCCTGGTCACCTGATGGTTTTTGTAGCAATTAGGAAATTATACTCCCTCACTCTGCATACGATCAAATCCAAACGTATATTTATGGTGTTCATTCTCCTGCAAAAACTCACACTTTAACGAGCTCATTAGTTACACAATGTTTGAGAGTATGCAAAAGAGGGATGGAGGACTATGGGATAATCTGCAACGGAATAAAAATAAAAATTAACGAATACAAAATTATAGATGTGCTTGCTTACCTAGTCAAATTATTACGAGTATTATAACAACTCATTTTCCAAGAGAACGCATACAAATGCAAGCAGCAAAAAACCAAATTGTGCCCCGAAGTGGAGACAGACTTCCAAACCTAATGCCAATTTGTAGTTTCCTGGAAATATCATTTTCATTTCATAACTGAAATTTTGACAGCTAGAGTAGTCAACCATCTAACATCATAGTTATTGCTAATGCCTTGTTATTTTTAATTCTCATGAAAATACAACAGATCTAGACAAGAACTACCTTCTATTGTGTACTTACAAAGGATTAGCACATGCATTTGCTACGAAAAATCGGGATAATAATTGAATTTTCACCGCCAGATATTGTTTTTGCTTTTTTAGATTTAATTTTGAAACTATCAAAATCTTCAATACACCTAATACACCTATGTATGAATAGATATAATCGAGTTTTATTTATCGATATGGTTTACAGAGTCCTCATTAATTCGGTACAAGCTACAGCAACATCGTGCAACAACACTGCAGCACTGAAAACAAAACCGAAAATTAATTGACAACAATTTAACATGATGATGATGCGGCCACCTTTAAGCAAAGGATTTGCCAATGAGACATCCAGCTACGGTCTTGTTTCAGGTTCCTTCCCACACTACAAGCATATCATGATGCCAGCCGATCAAAAAGCTAAATTATTAGCGATGCACCGGGCAAGTCGAGCTAACGCTGGTAAGTTTACTGACTACTCTAGCCTGTAGACAGAATCAAATGGGCAGTTAAAGCGTAACTTGCATTTTTTGAAACTCAGGCATATACGTAGCTGTTGTCCTAGGAGTTTACCTTATCCTATTGACAATGCTCCTTTGTCGATATGCCAAACGTCACAGACCATCTCCAGATGTTGCAAGCTTACTTACGGTTCCACCCGGTATGACACCTCCTACTCCAGAACGAAGTCGTGGATTTTTGGCATGCTGTTGTAATTGTCGCTTCACTTGTTATCTTACACCACATCGATTTCGAACATTGTATCATAACTGCTGCTGCCAACAATCGCCGGCAGCGTCCAGTATAGAAGAATCAATACATGAAATCTCGGAATATCCAATGGCAGCTCTGACAACCAAAAGAGAAAGCAAAGGTCGGCGGGGAAAGTATCCAAAGCCAGTTCCGGTGTAGCACTACATTTTGAAATAATACATTACGTGACATACGTGAAAGCTTTAGGCAAACGTTATGTATGAATAAGTGGCATTTTTTTCAAATTTCATTTCACAAAGAAAATGTTTAATATGTAAACAACACATGTACCAATTCTTGGTTTATAACAAATATCTCGAGATTAATGATTGTAAATATAGCAGTCTTGTAGCTGATAGGAAAAATATGTCTGAATGGAAGGAGTATATTTTCGAGAAATCGCAAGTATAAAGCATTGAGTGATTAGTCATTTCTTTAAACGTTTTGTGATAGACTAAAAACTTGCTTGCTTTGGCAATATTGATATTTCTACGATTTCTAGTTCAATTCAATGTTTGCAGTAGTTTTTCCAGAGGAGAATATTAAAGGAACAATTTTGGACCGAAGTTAAAATATTAAATAAGAAATCAAATTTGGAGGCAATTGGAGATGGAGATTCCACTCCCGTTTAATTGATACTGAAAACTGGCAAGGAAGGTGGAGTGGAAAGTTGAAAGAAAAAGTCTGTGATAAGATAACTTTGATACTGGGATGGCAATATGGCATACCTATTATTATTCCTATTATTTATAGGAATTATCAATTTTCGATAGTACTTGTAAGTCGTTTATTAAAATTACTATTTTCATTCTACTTTCGTGCAACCATGAACTGGAATTTTGTCATCGAATTTCTAATTTTTTACAAGCTAAAGAACTATGTAATCTAAATGATTTATTTATAATCTTCCAAGAACGACTACTGCAAACAACTCTTAGCACAATTATATCTATCAAATATTTAAATTTCTTGTAAATACCCATGAACTTATTTTCCGTCATTGGAAATCTTGTGCATTTTCGAAGTAGATCATACACATGCAAATGAGATGACTTATTTCCAAGTTATATTTAATATTTACATTGACAGAGAAAAAGTTTAAAGCTTTACATTGACAAATGTGGGTAGTCTTGAGGTGACTGCACTTATGTGCTATTCAGCGCCAGGATTTAACCTCGTAGATTATTAGGGACGAGTTCGTTAATATGTAGGACTAAAATTGATTCAATTGTTTCCTGAAACAAAAGAATTTGCAAAGCGAAAAGGATTGAAAAGAGCAGATAAAATAAGACACCGGAAAGGTTTTTTTTTTTGACATGACGCATCACAGCAAGATATCATAAGATAATTTAACCTTTCCGGCGTCTTATCTCGTATGTTGATTCGAGTACTTGTTGGTATGCAAATTCTTTTGTTTTGGAAACAATCATTAATTTTAGTCCAGCATATTAAAGAATCCGTCCCGAATAAACTACGAGGGTAAATCCTGACGCTAAGTAGCCCAGCAACGGGTGACTGTAATATGGTACCATTTACCGAAATTTCTCAAAACTCCCAACAAATAATACACCAGCCATTATGTGGAGCTTGATGAAACCGTTTAAATGATGTTATAAAAATAGTAACCAAACTTATGAAACTTTTTGTGTATCCCTTAACGTTACCAAAGGATTAGTCAAATGTACTTTTGTCCGTACGCAACTTTCAGGAAAATAGAAATAAATTGATGGGTACATTGATGTTTAATCTAAACTTAAGACAAGTCAGTGTTGATGTAAATAATGACATAGATAATAATTAAATATTAAATGATTAACGATGAACAAAAACAGTAATTCTATGTTACTAGATGAAGTTGCATGGTGCGTAGTTCAATGATATAAACAAAGAAATACACTATCAACACTTTATGTACTTGATTAATATAATATATGGTATGCATAAACTAGAAATTCAACTTTAGTAACGTTAATTGCTATAGACAGCAGATAGTTTGAACTTTTCTTCCTATTTTTGCTATACTCAATATCCCTGTGTGAATGGTACTTTTAATTTAATTATGTACAGAACATGGACTTTAAACTAAAAACGATCATACCCACTTGAAAAAATGCTTGATAGTTACCTGGAGCTCTTATTTTACATCAGGTCAACATGTAACTTTTATTTTCAAGATTTAATTTGATATTAACTCCCTACCTCGACTCCAATGGTATAATTGTTCTATTAGCAGCAAGTATGTTAATGACAAAACTTTGCGTTAAATGTCACAAATGATGTAAAATCCCAATACCAACAATTCTTTTTTTAAAGTATCAAGCAGTAAGCATTGCATTGGTGATATTTTATTTTAATTTATACCTTATACGCTTGCAATATTTTTTTTGACAAGTACGTATAACTTTGAAGCTTTCAATTAGTTCCGTGAAGCAATGTTCAAGCCTCGGAGTCAAGTTAAAAATTCAAAACTGTCGTCAGGAAAATGCAAACATAACTTATTTTGTTATCACCAATCTAAAGTCAATAATCACAGTACGAAAACTGCAGCATGATCTTCTGATGAAGATGCTAACTAAACGGAATGACAATTTCTAGATAAAATATTATATTACTTTACCATTGCGTATTTATTTAGATGAAAATGTGTATGTGGATCTCTATTATTAAGTTGGATGAAGATGTATTAACTAACAAAATATTTTAAGGTAGTCGAACGCATAATATAATAATCAGTTATTAAATAATATTTGAATTCTATTAAAAAAACATCTCAACTAAGACAGTTTTTTTTACTTGACTTCAGTTAAAATAAGGTGGAGCCCGTCACATACGCCAAGCCCTTCAATTCCAGAACAACCGACGCAGATACAGGTTGTTCTTTGTGAATGAACAACTTATATTTAAATAAAAACATTTTACTCCCCGGTATCTGTTCTATCTATAGATTACTTATTTTTTTATTTCTGCTGTTTAACTTTTATTATAAGCGCTACATTAAATGTAATACAGTTGTATGACGTTGAACGCGGTAGCAGTAATATAACCGATGTTCATATAATATTATTTATACATTACACATTGGTTTATTACATAGCTGAACATTTTTTTTTGTGTTTTTCAAGAGTAACATAATATGTTGGATTATGACAACTTTAGATTCACATCACAGACAGTTTAAAAAAAGAAAATTCACCGTAGTTAAAGCATATTATTGTAATACATATATTTTACGTAAATCGTTATACAACTATGTCCTTGATACATTAACTGAAAGTCCTTTTCTAAGTGATTCCTTTCAAGTAAAGGATAATGTAGCAGATAGCATATATAAATTTATTCAACACTAGAATCTTTCCCATTCTCAATTGTAACATAATCTAGCACGATGATATATGTCAGTCTGAAATTGTGGAATTGATACGTTAATAACCACGAGCATCCTTAGCACGCTGTGCTTCGGAGTCCAGGTAGATTGGAGTCACATTCGATGGCTTGAAGTTCCTGTCAATAAAATAAATAAATAATTAGGAAATAGGGACTTGCAAATTGTTTTCATTTTGATAGTTTCGTAATTATAAAAGTATATGATGAATTCATTTGATGAATATTTGATTGAATTAACAATGTAAATTTGATGCTTTGGTTTGTGAGCTTTTAGAATAAATGCAAATAAATATTGCACAAAAATTTAAAATACTATCGTACGTACATTTCGTGTTTTACTATATCGAAAAGATTGTTAGCCTATCGGATTGGTTTTAATTTATCATTCGCTCTCGAATAATGATCAGGGTTACTGATGGATAGCTGGAGCTTTTAAAAATAAACTCATAAACCTCTCAATAGCCATAAAATGTCTGAATCATACTATCGTACTGTTAACCGTCATATACATTTTAAGTTTTGCATTTACAATACTTTATAACGGTCGAATTTCATTTCAAAGGACGGCGAATGCATTAGACTTTTCCTGCTTTGAAACTACAATGATATCACACTGATGTGATTACCATGTAGTAATAATATCAATGTTATTAGAAATTTAAGTAAAAAATCCACTTTCCTAGTTGAACCTTTGAAGACAATTTATTTTATTATCTAGAACTCTGAGTCCCTTTCATGTGCCATTTTAGAAAATTAAATCATGCACTAGAGTGCAATGTACATTAAGGAAAAGTTCTCCGAACTTTTGTTCTCATTTTTTCAAAAACATCAAAGTTCTGGCTAATGGTGATTTTGACTTTCATTTTCTGTAAATAAAGGATCCCACATTATCATCACAGTACTCTACCTTTATATTTATATTTTTTAAGGCTTTTATTTGACTTGATATACTACAACTCCGATTTGAATACATTATGAAACTGAAATGGTCAAAAACTTTCTTGAAAATGTCACATTCACATTACTAAACAGCGCTGGTTAAAATAATAGCACATGAAATGGAATATTACTTAGATCTCTTCGGGGGATAGCAAAGTTTGCTAAAGTTCTACATCAAAAACTCTATTGATGCCCAATGTCCAATGGACATGGCAAAATACTTCAATATATATTAAATAGTTTATTATTAGGACCAAATAAAGCAAATACAAGATTTTCCTATCATTTTATTGTTATTGTTTGCATTACATTAGCGATTTTGATGAAAAGCATATTTCAATTTTCCTCTTACTCTCTCAACAAGCGTATTTGTATGAAGCTCAATTTTTGTCGAATACTTTCGTAAAGATTACCAACCTACTTTTAACCACTTCTCGAGGCTACTCACTAATAAAATTGGTACACGTGGGAGCAGACATTAACGTCATATTCCCTTACAGTACCATTCTGAAGTGTCTCATCCTCAATTTGAAAATCCATTTTAGAAGCATCTCTAAGCAAATTTCGTTCTCTCTGCTTGAAGTGGCAACAACGGCAACTTGGCTCATCGACCGTCAGCTTGTAAACAGTTGTGCCACGTATGAAGTGGCTTATCGCCGATTGGTATTCGCTCCCTCACTCCATTCAAAGTACATTTCGAAGTTGGGATTCTTCAATGCTCAAGCCCCAAATACAAAAAAGAGGAAAGTAAGTGGAAAGAGATTTTCTGGGGATGTCAAAATGAAAAATCTCAAGTAGTAAAGCTCCGCTTAAAGCTCTTTTTCAAACTTTCTCCAGAGAGGAAGAAAAAGAGAAAAACGTAGATTTTGACTGACACGTGACTGATTGTCATGCGAATACAATATTCACCCATCAAATTACCCATGACTCGAACTGCTCACAGATTTTACAATGACATTCTAAAAAATATAAATCCCATTCACGCATCTCGAGCATAACCTTCGTTTCGATGCATGTGAGAGAAAAATTGCGTAATTATTGACAGATAAATATATTTTACAATATTTTCTATGATGATGCATGTATCGGGACAAGATATTCAAAATATTTCACAATACTCAAAATCTGTGAAAACTAAAACAGGAAAAGAGGATTTTTTTCAGAAAAATATTTTACTTGTCTCCTTTCCCCCCCAAGTGGTACATCTTGAGAGAGATGCTTACAAAATTGGATTTCAATAACGTTCCCTTTCCTTCTTTCTTAAAGTATATTTTATGCATGTTATAAATTCCGAATAAAATACGGATTTCATTTCCCTTTTTCATCGTAATCACCAGAAAAAGCTTTTATGACATGAGAAATACTCCTTTGGAGAGAAAAAAGTATAAAAATAAATTATACAATTATATTTAATGGCATATAATATGATATGAAATGAAAGGACTTACGCGTACGGGGAAAATGGAACTCCAACGACCAAGAGTTGGTTGGATTTCGAATGAATCCTCCACATTCCCTTGTGATATCCACGGGCATCCAAATCCCATATTTTGAAACACTTTGATTTCATATCATAAAGGACAAGTGCGTGTCGAATATTGACATGTTAAAATAAAGTAAAAGAGAACATATATAGATCTATATTATACAATATCATTAGATTAGAATCCATGAAATCGCTCAAGAAAAGAAAGACATTCTTTTTATTTACCTACAAGAAAAAAAGCAATAGAATTAAGAGGCAATAAACGATAAAACTTGACTACAGTCCAAAGCTATAAAACAATTTTCTTTGTTTCTCTTCTTCTTTCTTTACATTTTGTTATTTCTTTAAAACCTTTCTTTCTGAAAAACAATACTTTCTCAAGAATAATAGCATTTTAACAGTGAATATTTCTTCCGGGAAAAAAAGACCAACATCTTTTTATGATAACTGATTCCACGAAAATATTCTCTTTTATTTATTTATTTATTTATTTACATGGTTTAAGCGTAAAGCCCTCAAAATGCAAATTCCAAACTGCTCTAATATTTATTGGCGTGTTGGGGCATACCAAAAAGGAAAAAAAATCTTATAATACCCCCACTATCAAGTCTTGTAGTGTTAAAAGGGTTTATTACGTGGTTTTGTTGACATTATTCCAACAACGCTTTTCAAAAACAGCTCAAATATCAGCCATCCAAAGTGGGCTCATTCCACTTAAAAGATAACACAAAGCGGAGAGGAATAATATTCGAGGAAAATTTCCATAAACTATTACCTTAGCAACTTGAAGCCAAGTCTTGAAGTCCCTCGGGTCATCCATTTTTATATACATAACATAAATTTCCCCCTGTAAAGCAGAACCAAGGAAAACAATACATAATAATATCCAGTTTTAACTCATTCAACCTCTTTCCATTTGCATAGAGAGTGCAGAGGTTATTGTTAGAGGTTGTAACATGTTTCTTGCTCTTTTAAAATATTTATCATTTTCTAAAAACTTGTTCTCATTCCTTTCGCAAAGCGCTTCTCTTCCCTGTTCTTGTTTTCTCTCGCACTTGTGTGCGTGCGTGTTTGGGAACAAAAGGGCAACAAGAAAAAGTGCCTTCTCACAAGGAAAATTTCAAAACGCATCAAACCATGCTATTATAGCACAGAAGGAAATCTCAGAGGGAAAATATTTCATTTGAGACAGATAGAGAAAGAGGACTACATAAACAATATTTTTGAATGTGTGTATTCCACTTAGTGGAAAAGACTGGCCCCTAAGGCCATCCCACTTTCACAGACGTTTTCATTCTCAACTAGTAGAATCGACTTTTGTCTCGTTAGCATAAATGAGAGAATATTTTCACAATGGGGATACAACAGCAGCAACTCTTTACATTCCAATAAACATCATTATTTACTCAATTTAAAGGAGTTTAAATAGTGGTCTTGTGATGGAAGAGGAAAAAAACTTTTTCCGGTGGATCTTATAAAATCTACAAGAAAATGATTCAGAGTTGGGAGCTAAAAGTTGGAAACAAAATTTTACTTCCGGTTCAAGGCAACTTGCTAAAGAGAGACGTGAGGTTTGTCCCTCGCTTGGGTTTCCGTTTACATGGAAGGAGCACACACACGACTACAAGAAACTTTAGTTTGGATATTCCACATATCCCGTCATTACCAGGGCGCATGAATAATATATATATCATTGTTGAAGGAAGCGGAGAAAGATGGTAAATGACTAACCTGGGTATCTGGAATAAAATTGGGTTCACAAGGGGATTTGCTGTGGTCCACTACCGTGGCTACGCCAAGTAGGTCTCGCACTTTCTTCTCGTAGCTGGCTTGCTTCAAGCTGTTGGCAATCAAAAATAAGATTCATTGAGGGAGTTTAATTCCGATAGAGAACAGAACACGCTCCCTGAGCACTAGCCAACGTGATCTGATAAAAGGCTTGGTTGAGCATGTATAGCTCTCTCATATAATCTGATCGACTATTTGAATATTTTCTTAGTTATAGTAAAATGACTAAGGAAACATCCCAGACAATAAAGTAACTTTATAGACATGACTCATTCAAAACGAAGCTGTCACCAGAGCCTTGTTAGCTCACCAAGTAAAAATGAGAGAAGAGAATAAAGGGGAAGAATAGGAGGGAAGACAGAAGCAAAAATAACATTTTCAAAATAACTGGAAATTATGACAAGCCTAAGATGACGGAGAATGAAAACAGAGTGTTGTCAGGATTTTGTTGAAAATATCGCGGATATTTTCAACAAAGAACATACACGTTCTATTTTAGTGCAGACTTTCGCATACTTACTTATCCTCTGATTTATTACAAGCTTGTCAAAGTTGTTCATTAATTACACAGTGTCAATCTCGATGGAAAGAGGAGAGGGAAAGATGATAGCTTCAAGTTGTTCCTTAAGAAGCAAGTAAATTAGGACTGCAGGTATGGCAAAATACGGTTTTCCAGTGGCACATCCTCTTCCTCCAGAATTACCATCGATATGACATGTGATGGATATAGATAGGTAAAAAAAGGAAAGAGGAGGAAAAGTTGAAGACCAAGTTAGAAAGTCGTATTTCTTCCGAGCTAAAGAATGCTCGCTGTATGACGGGAGAGCAAAGAGCCACAGAGTGAGATGAGAAGGTATTAAAATGAGATCTACTGGGAAGTGGCGAAAGCACATTATGTCAGTGTGTACACCTCATATTATTTAGTATTCAAGTAGGTTTGTTAAATAACATGAGATGATACGACTGAGATATTTCCCAGGATAGGAGAGAGGTGGATCTTTCCGAGTGAGATTTTTTGCTCTCTGAGAAAGAGATAGAGAGAGAGAGAGAGAGAGGGAAAGTAGGGAAAATAAATAAGACAAGGGAGCGGAAAGAGGGGTTTCTCTTCAAGCTCACAGTTTTTAGTGCTTCAGAAAGCACGAGCTTTGCCCAGTCAATCACTGTCTGTGGGCCACAACAACTCCTCAACTTTCGTCCAAAATACAACAATGACATGAAAAGGCAGAACAAGGGTAAAACAAGAAAATCACCAATGAAACCAAACAGTGACATCAACATCAACTCCCTGACACGAAACAACATTATGGGAATCATCTAGCTGGAAAATTTGACATGGTGTTATTATAAAAGGCTTCATGCCTTGTATCCCCACAAATATTTCTCTCTAGCTTTTTTCACTTACTTGAGTGATGCATATCTGATCATTCTACAATGGCTAAAATTACCAAAGAATGAATGCCATATAGATTATCGCCTACTATCAAAGCACACATTGAGATGAGGGAAACTAGAAAGATAAGATTAAAAAATGTTCGGCTAGACTACCTACCGCCAGCCCACCATATTACCATTAATAAACAAAAGTTTCCCATACAATGGGGAAAAGTTCACAGAGATAAAAAAAACTTTCATTATGAGTGTAGAACACCTTAGGATAGACTGTGAGTAGTGGTCCTTCCCATCCAGACCCCCTCCTTCTACCACTCCTAGTGTTATGCATAAAACGACATGAAAGAATGATTTGTACATGATGACGATGATGTTTCCATTTCGCTCATGGAGAGCTGCTTGACGTGTTCGTATGCATAAAATGAATAATACAGGAAATAAGTAGAGCATGGATAACGGGAAGTCATCGACCAAAAAAAACTTATCATGAATGATAAACTAGGGAACATCGTATTGAGGGAAAACTCCCAACTCCAAAAAAAACTCAATCCGACAACGGATTATTCTGTGGAAAAATGTATGCATAAAAATGGTGAACATTTGTCCATCAAACTGTGTTGACTGGAGTTGGTCAAAGTGGTAATCAAACTTGGATTTACACACGAATATAGTCATCCTCTTTAATAATATGATGTTCGTCATCATCATGACTGGAGGACATTTCCTTTCCAGGACATACTTCAGCAATATTAGTTTGAAACATTTGAAATTCGTACACTAATGAACATGTAAAAGTGCTTTAGTTTACCTAGTCGTTGAGGGAAAAAAAGAAATGTTTGATTTATATTGTGCTACACTAGCTACATTTTTTTTCTCCAGAAAGAGCTACTCTCCTCCAGACTAGATGAGCGAGTGAATGTTGCCAGAAAAATTGCATACACTTTAGTAGCTATATAGTGTGTTTTTTTGCTTCAAGTTGCCCACTTCACTTTACGCTCTTGAGGAAACTGCCAACGGGTTTGGAGACTGAAGCAATAAAATTGCATTACAATTTCAGCTGCCTCTTTGATTTCAATCAATCTTGAGAGGAGGAACGTGCAGAGGAAAACAATCACGACGTCTAGTTTATGCACATACATTATTGCCAACGGCTTCCTTCCTCTTTCCCTTGTCGGACGAGAGAAAAGTGCCCACCTTTTTAGCTCTATGGACATTTCAAGTATGCCAGAGTAAAAGCTTATGATGATGATGATGATCATAGTCATGGGCTAAAACATCGAGTGTATATTAGTTTTGTAGTGGAAGAAGGAGTGAGAATGTGAAAAGAAAGTAGCTTTCACTCTGTATACAGACATACATTATGTATCCGTTCGTTTACATTACATTGCAAATTGGTGAAACTTCATGCTTTTATCATCATCTTCCAGGTATGAGCG
>JAHZNA010005355.1:0-23612 GCA_027743935.1 Sinodicranocentrus sp. ZH6 | reverse complement strand
GTGCTTTTACCATGCATTAAAGCTTATCACGCACAAAACAAATAAAATCGTGTAACTAGAAAGTGGCAAGGAATTTTACCAAAGTTTCAATACCATATTTGTCATATTTTGTATGCTTTGTGTTTGCATAAAACGTTTACAATCGTTGTTCTTTCAATTGGGGTAAGTTCTTTTATAACTCGGCCAAAAGCTTGCGTTTTAAGGAAAATGTAGTTCAGATTCTTGGTATACGCAGCAAAGTTGGTCACAGTTGATATGTCATTTGCATTAACTCTTAAAATCTAAACAATATTTCCTTGTGATGATGCATGCACACAGTGAAGTTCATTTATACATTATAGTACAAACTACAAAAATAAAAATGTGGCTGGTTCTATAGCCCTTGTCCATGGTGCTGTGATTTAGTCACCCTGTATCTGAAAGATCTACTTCACTTCAATTCAACCCATTCGTTCCAGTTTCACTGTTGCTTGCTTCACTTTTGGAATTCGGTAATGTGGAGTACGGTTTTCTGGTTCTTTTGTATAGCTCCTGTAGTAAATGGAAATTTCTAAATAACAAACTTTTATCTCCATCTGCCCCAGTCCCACCGTGTTCAAAATATTTTCTCACGTGCATTCTTGCAAGAAGCGAAGAAGTCAAAAGTCTCAGATGTGCAAATGTGAGAGCATTGTTTACATCATGCGGTAAAATGTTAAAGATGAGCATAAAAGGAGAAAATTAAAGTGAATTTAGATAATTAATTGAGGTAAGCAAGTTGCAAGATTTTCACTCCATGATTTATTGTCTTATTGTTTGTAAATTTTATAGTGATTAAAATATTGCTTACTCCTTGTCTGACTAAGACAGCCTAGCCTCACAGTTGACAGTTACATACTACACTACGAGACGACGGGCAGTTAACAGTCAACAGTCCAGTCAACAGTGACAGCGCAAGTAAATCTTCAGTGGTTGGTTAATTTTTGTAGGATTAAGTATTAAGTTGTAAATTAAATTATGCTGTAATAAAGACATGAATAGCTTGACCTTCGACGTCAGCCGTAGATTAGAGGTAACTTTAAATGTTAAATAACAAATAAACGCCTTGTTTACTTGAATGCACTTTACAGTACTTCTCTATCAAGATAAGATGGGCAAGCACAAGAAGGACAAACTTGGCCGAGCTATTCGGGACAATCCAATCAATCGCCCAGGGGGCTTAGGAAATCAGTTATTTGAAGAACAGGTGGTAAATCCAGCAGATTCAAAGCAAAGAAATAAGGATAGAAGTCGTAATGAAGAGGATCCAGAGGTATGCACTGTAAAAACATCCGCTAACAGCTAATGTCTCAAATGTGTAAAGTCTAGTCATTAGTCCAACGGTATTCTTCAGACAAATGGTTCAAATTTCAAATGATACTCTTTGGATATGCGCAGTTTGTGGATAACAAAACAACAAAACGGATTTTAAAGCAGGCTCGCTTACAGCAACAGCAATTAGTTGAGGAAATAAAGCAGGAGGAGGGAGAATCAATCGTGAGAAAAGCAGGCAGATCTGGAGAAGTAAGAAAATCAGTAAAGTTGGGAGGAGCTACACAACATTCGGATGAGTCAGAAGATGATGACGAATTCGCACTGGTATCTGGCGACGAGGACGATGGCGATCAAATTGATCAAAATAACTTTTCAAAAGAGATCGTAAGCCGTACTGTTTACAGTGTTTAAGACTGCATATCCCAGGTGTCAATTAAATTCAAGGGTAAATTATTAATGATAAATTCATTTATGTTTCAGGACATAGATCCGGATGACGAACATGCTCTGGAAGTGTTCATGAACAAGAACCAAGAGCCTTCAAAAAAACTGGGAGAAATTCTCATGGAAAAATTAACAGAAAAACAAACTGAAATGGAGTCACAGTTTTCTGAAGCCGGAGTTATCATTCATAAAGTAGATCCGCGTGTGGAGGCAATGTATGAAGGTGTTAAAGATGTTTTGAAAAGATATAGAAGTGGAAAATTGCCTAAAGCATTTAAGCTTATTCCGAGATTAGCTAACTGGGAGCAGATTCTTTATATTACCGGTATGTAACCCTTTTACTATGATAGATTTTGCGTTATGGGAGGAGGCGTTCAATTATATAAAAATATATTTATATGTATACGTAAGAAGTAGTATGGAAATGGAAAATGATAAATTGTTGATGTGTCATTAATGCTCGCTTTTGTGTATGTGTAGAGTGGAACGTGTACTCTGCGCGAAGCTATCATAATTGGATCAGTGCTTGCGAAAAATTCTATTCCACTTTTGCATTCATCCGCTGCAATGTTGAAAATTGCTGAGATGGATTATTCCGGATCAAACTCGATTTTTTTAAGAGTATTCATTGATAAGAAATATGCATTGCCATATCGTGTAATTGACGCTGTGGTGTATCATTTCTTGAAGTAAGCCAATAGTATTAGGGAATGAGTTGGAACAAGGTATAATTCTTGTATAATATGTTTTTTTATGTTTTCGTAGATTCGAAAAAGAAAAGCGATTGCTTCCAGTATTGTGGCATCAGTGTTTTCTTTCTTTCGTTCAGCGGTACAAGGAATATTTGGGTTCAGAACAAAAGGAAGCTCTTCAGGGAATTCTGCGAGTTCATCTACATCAGCAAATAACTCCAGAAATACGCAGGGAACTAATGAACTCAAAGTGCCGAGATGAAGTAATTCAGGAAAATAATGGAGACAGTGGTACCATGATGGAAACGTGAAAGTATATAAGAGTTTATTGTTAAGCGCTTTCGATAAACGAAACTGAGTTGAATCGCGATTAAAAAGATTTTTAATGTCTATACATTGTATATAGTAGAGACCATTTTTGTTGATACAGGCCAGTGTAAAGATTGACAAAGGAAGGTGGAAAGAAAGAAAGAATTTCTAATACGTTTAGCAAGACGAAGTTTTTACTGTGGACAGTTTGAGTTTGAATTGAACTTAAGTACGTTTATCTTTGCCGCATTATTTAGCACTTGGCACTTAATATTATTTATTTTTAGCAGATAAAACACGGCATAGGTACGCACAATTTCATTATTGCAAGGGTCAATATTAGGTCAATTGAAAGAAACTGGTAAATTATTCGTTGGCGAAAAATGAAAGCTTAAAATGTCAAACTAAACTATCCATTCACACTTTACGTACTTACGTAAAATAGTAGCAACACGTACAAATAAACTTCACTAACTTATAGAAGAAAATCACTTCACATGCCCTTCAAATTCAAAGATCACATAATAGGTAAATTGGCTTGGCATATTATGTAGAATAGATCCTTCTTATCCCCATTGTTTTTACAAACAATTGTTGATATTATTGTAATTAACTAATGACTATTCTTGAAATTCTTTAAGCTATGAAACCTCAGAACTTCTTCTCGTACTTAACGTGGGTTCTTCATCTGGAGGAGGTATGAGCCTTTGTCTATCTACGCTTGTTGAACTCATTGCATCCCTTAGCCTCTCCAGGAAAGTCATATATGGTAGCTCATCGTGTTGCCCAAAATCAAAATCTGCTACCTCTACTACATATCGCTTTCTATTTTCCCAAAAATATCCAATACCAAAAATGATAAGAACAAGTGCTATAAGGGAACACGTGATAGGGACCAGAATTAGGGAAAGGGGTTGCACTCTAGCTACTTTATACACATGAATTGCAGTTTGATTTATATAACGACCGAGATCGTTTTCCATTATTGTTATAAGGGTGTGTATCCCTTCTCCAAGGAGCCACGCGAATGGGATCTCACAATCATTGGTGGCTTCCACACTAGGACATTTTTCGTCGCCTGATATATTATAACTACCCTCTTTCAGGATTAAGCAGTACCGATAGGGTCCGGTCCCATCGCATGTAATAGTGATTCGCAAGAGCCTGCCGTCGTCGCGGTACCATGTATCACCACTGATGTTTACGTTAATAATTGGCACTGAAAAATCATAACAAGCTATGACTTATTCCACCTCAAAAATTCAGATATTTGCTAATGGAACCCAACAACTTACCCTTCGCTGCGACAGTGGTGCTAAAGTTTCCTTCCTTTACAGTCGTTTCATTGGCCTTCAAGGTGTTGTTGAATGTAGCCTCCAACTTTGCAGTTATCGTATATATCTTTGCCTCCGTGAAATTGTATTTAAGGATTGGTCCAGTGACATTGCTGATAGCTTCCGATCCGTTAAACCACGTCCACGAAACATTTGTCGCCTTATCTAAAATTCCAGGGCTATCTAGTACTACTTCTATAACAGTCTCATTTTTTGTTGACACCAGGATAGGACTTTTAGATTTTTGCCTGATTATGTGATTGACGGAAAGTGCTCCAGTGAAGTTTTGAGTTAAAGTAAAGCCTAATAACTGCGTTGCAACTTCAACTTCCCATGAAAATGGACCCCATTCGTAGATGATGTTGGCACTCACTGCGTAATTTCCAGCATAGTAACGCTCTTTCGGAAAATCTAGTAACCAGTCAGACTGGAATCCATTAGTTTTATTTAATTCCGCAGTTAGTAACCGAGGATCTATTGACGCCCAACGGGTTTCTGACCAATAAATTTTGTACTTATCATGGTCAGGTTCCAATACTTTAGCTGTAAACGTGATTGTTGAATCTAGAACAGCGTACTGGTGTGGAGAAAACACAACAGTCGGAACCGCTGATACAATACGGCCTTTCAAAACGGAATCAACAAGAAGTAACAATACTGGATAACAGAAAACCTGACGGGCGCATTTAAACCCTTCCATTTTGGGGTCACATTCGACGTCTCGTCGTTAATTTTATAATATCAATGTTTGCACCCAATTAACCACCGCCACCAGAAAATCTCACTAACGACAACTCATGCGTTTTAACCAATGTAGACAATTATGACACAAGGTAATTTTAGTAATTTACAGTTTTCAAGAAAATATATCAACGTTATTTACACTGACAATAAGCGAAAGTGTACGTCTGTAATGGAATCCGATACATCATTCCCATTCCCGTGTCATCTGTCACCTGTACGTTGTTTGTAATCAAGTATTTGTGACATACTATAATGTCAGGCCAGAGTCAGGTGATGCTGGTGCACAAATTGACAAACCCAGCTGAACAATTTTGTTTATCTGGGTGAAGGTTTTCCAGCACCTAAAGGTGGGGCAACTAGCACAAATTTCTTTAATGATGTACTTACTTACTAAATAGGAACATTGGTCAGGACTCAAGATTAGTTAATAACCATCTTTACTATATACTTTTATGAATGCTTAACATTCTAAACAGTCGTTTTAGTTCGAATTTATTTAATTTAGTTTTTGTGACATAGTTTAATAAAAGTTGTGATTTTTGTTCCATATAAACCTTAGTCTATAGTGGGGGGGAGTGAGTGACAGCAACAAAAATCAGGCGGGAGATGTGTCATTTCCATTTCAATACCTGGTTAACATCTCGGTCGGTTAAGTTTGTAGCTTTCATTGAGATCAAATTTTACGTAACCATTTAAAAATATTCATCCATTAATATGTAATTTGAAGTGACAAATTAATTATATTCTACCAAACGTTTATCCGGAGACAATTAGGATATTTTTCGGGTGCTAAAGTACTCTTTCAATTTGACTATTAGATGTGTCGTTCGTGCTTGACTGCTTTCACCTTCGACGTACGAGCCTGTGAAATGTCACTTCACTGCCGATACTGATTTTGTGAGTGATCAGTTGTATTAAATGTATTATGTCGTACGTATTCTGACTCTAGGATGGATAATTTGAAAGCAGCGTTGAAATGCCAACTACAAAAATATGACTCATTGTTGGTCCCCTCAAAAAATAAGTTGGAAAAGAGTTCATCGTCTACATCATCAGAAAAAGAGAAAAATGAAAGAACTGCTGTGATTGAAAGCGATGAAAAAGATCATGATATCACTGAGGATGCGGCTAATGCTACATATGTTGTTGAGGCAGAGGAAAAAAAGAGTGATGAGGAAAAACATGAAAATCTAATTACGGAGTTTATGCAACGGAAATTTCATGGCTTAGATTCAGGACAAAATGCAATACCACGTCTTTTTGTGAAGGTGGGTAAAAATTCGTATGTGAAACATTGCTTCTACAAGTGACTTTTGTTGGTGGCAATGCCAATCCTGATTTTCATTAAATAATTTATGCTGTTTTTTATAGAATTACAAAGTTTCCAGCGCTATGCAAAGTAAACTTCGTGATGAAAGTCGACAGCTTTTACTCCAGAGGAGGAATGATGAACTGTTTGACCAGGATGAATTAATTGTAAGGATCTATATTATGTATATTTAAATCAGCTTTTTACTGAATTATTTCCTGGAGAAAGTCTCCGGGGAAAATATGATTTTTCCAAAATTTTGTAAATTTGAGGTATTTCTAGCCATTTTTATAACTTTCCTAACATAGAATATATGGAAGAAACTCGAAGAAAAAGCAGCATCCATTGATCCATTGACTGGTGAAAAGTTACTTTACTACAGCGAATTTCAGAAGTTTGTTAACGGGTTGGAAGGCAATAAAAACCTCCAGAGTCTTAGGTATGTCGTTGTGTCTTTATTATTTGATTTAGGATTTGTGCTTTGCGTTCTTTAATTTTTAAATTCCAATCGATCTATTATTACCAGACATTATATAAATCGTCTAATATAAAAGGTTTTGCTGTGTGTGCGCTTTTAGAAAATTTTTAACTCCGAAACTATTCATGAAGTTGTACACCGATGACCCAGCTGGTCGAGTATCTGCAAACTCTGTGTTCAATTATATCATGAAACGCACATGGTACCAACAGACCAGAGTGGGTCTCTCTATCTACGACGATAATGGAAGGGGGTACATTACAGATAAGGTATTTAGTCAATTTTTTATATTAAATCGGAGTCAGAAAGCCATCAATATTTTCATTAAATATTTATTACTTACATTTACTTACTTACAAAGAGTATAAATTTAAATTTAGACGTTGCAAAATCTAATTAGTTCTTTTGTCTAACAGTGACAACAGCAACAGCAGTTTGTACTGTCTGTGTACTGACAATCCAAATAAAGCTTTTTAATTCATGAATTTAGAACCTAGAATGTTACATTCAAGAACTCATCCCAACTCTGCCAAGACTGAATGGAATGGATCCTACATTTTTACCTTTTTATACAGGAACCGCTGTTCGAAAGTTTTTCTTCTTCCTTGATCCGTATCACACCGGTAGGATAAAGATTCTGGACATCCTGTCTTGTGGTTACATTGATGATTTTCTTGATGTGAGTGACCGTGACGTATGTTCCACATGAATGCATGTTGGAAAAGGATTGTGTAACTAAGTGATTTTCCTGGTTTTAGTTACGTGAGGAATCAACCCCACAAGACACCAATTGGTTTTCCTATGAATCTTCAATGCGCGTCTATGGTCGCTACTTGAATTTAGATAAGGACCATAATGGAATGTTGAACAAAGAAGAGTTTATGAAGTAAAAACTTTTCTATATTATATGAAATATTAATATAAATGTAATTCTCTTTTCCAATAGTTTTTTTTTCTTCAAATCAACGTTTTAATAGTTATTGTGATCGATCAATTTCCATAACGGACACATTTGCCACCCGATTATTCCAAGAGTGTCTCACTTTCGATGGAGAAATGGACTATAGAACTTATCTTGATTTTGTACTTGCCATTGAAAACAGGAAGGAGCCTGCTTCAATTATGTATTTTTTTCGCATATTGGATATGGATCATAAAGGTTACCTTAATTCATTTGATTTGCACTATTTCTACAAGGTAATTTAAATTGTCAGTGTATCCGTGCTATTATATGTGCTATTGATATTGATATTGATATTTCATTTCACGAATTGTAAGTAATCGTGTGTAGTAAATAAATTTTGTGCTTTCTAATTTTCGATCCCAGGACGTAGAGCAGTATATGCAACGCCATGCTCCCGAAACTGTCCAGTTCTGTGATATAAAAGATGAAATATTTGATATGGTAAAGCCTAAAGACCCACTCAAAATTAATCTCCAGGATCTCATTGATTGGTAAGTTGTATGGAATTTTGGAAGCAAAAAAAATATTTCTGAGTTTGTAGATTCATTCGTTGCTGTTTGTACAGTGGAAGTGGTCACACAGTCATCCACATTTTAACAGATTACAACGGATTTTGGATGTATGAAACACGAGAATCAACTAGTTCGGATAGCCCTAAAACATCTGTGCTTGTTTCCGAAGTATAATAAAATGTACAGCTAATACATATCATGATAGTATGAGTTGTTCCTCTCAATGATCTTGTCACCAGCATTCAGCATTCTACCCAGATCTATTTATCATAAAGTGAAAGGTTTTTGCTGTTGTAAAGTAACCCTAAGTCTTAATAATTAACGTCTGTGAAAGAGCCGTAAATACCGCTGATCATCGAATCAGTTATCTCACAGCTGGCTATATTTCACGAACATTTTCCATCTGCCGTCCTCGTCCTTCTATTCATTACACGCTTTCCGTTCCAAGGTTGTCTGGGACATCTTTTCAGGCTATTACCCTTCCCCGATATTCGATATCCACCATTTTATATTTTTCCATAATATCTTCTTGATTATTTCCCTTCCCTAGTGCAATTCAAAAATTTTCCGGGACAAAGTATCAAACCGATAAGCCTACGAATAGCATTTTCAAAACTAGTACAATAATGCATTTATTCTTCAAATTCCGGTGATGCGATACGTCTCACAACAATTTGAAGTTCACTTTTCGTTCCATATTCTTATTTATAGTAATGAATTCTAAAGATATTTACATTTACATAATACTTTCTCCTGTCAGTTTGACTCATATGTGCAATTTGAAGTAAGTAAATTAATTAATTAATGAAAAGGGCATTATAATGAGACTTAAAGTGTAAAAGTGCAAGTCTCATTATGCTCGTAGTCTCTATCCAATGTACGCAGTTAGAAATGGGAATCCTTCAGAATAGTTAGTATACTCATAACTCGTGTATACATATAGAAAGCAGAAGCAATACAACATAATAGAAAAGAACATGCTCAACTTCAGAAACGCGTAAAAGCTTACACAAGAAAAAAGGGCCTTGGGTATGTTTCGAGACTTAGTCGGAAAACCATCATTCACTTTAGTCGGAATGCCGGAGAGTATCGATCGACAAAGTAAAAACTGCAGCACCCTCACTATCTCGAACCACCGCACTAGAGAAGCACAAGTTAGGGAGGTCATTGTCCTCTGAGTTACCCGTGCCGGGTGTACATACATACTTTTATCATAGTACAGCGCCACTTATATGCATAATACTGTAAATATTTCCGGTTATATTAGATACTTTCTCTTCACTTTCTTACCTTGCAGCAAAACCAATTTCTTTCCTCTGAAATATTACTCTCTTCTGGATTGATGGCGTTCTATTATATCATGCTTTTTCTCTGCACCCTGCACTCTTTAGCTTTCTCCGGTTCTAGTTTTATTTTACTTCCATCACGCTCTTGCAAAATATAAGCTATATGTTGATTTCCATTCCATTTTTAGACATACATTATTGCACTGGGGGACCTTCCTATTAATATCCTATGTCATTCCAATTTACATATATTAGGTCAACGATGAGCTTGTATTGTAATTGTAATCTTAATTTGCTGAAAGGCCTGCACCACATATATTATAAGAATGTACACTAACTAATATGGTTTACAGTTTACACAGGGTGGTCCTTTAAATCTCAGAAATATCCTTACAGACAAGGTTCTAAACTGTCATAGTAATTTGCAGATGGTGTATATGCAAATTACTATGACAGTTTAGAACCTTGCTTACAGAGTAATGTACTACTGTCCCAACCTTCCCTAACTTTTAGGAATTTAATAAACCTGCTATAGTCAATGGTTCCACTTTTCTCAAACAATCATAATTAAGTGTACTTGAAAGTAAAATTAATGGACTGAACTACTTAAACGAACTTGTACTTACATACTAAACTATATGAAAACTACGATAAATGATACTAGGTATATGTATGTACATCATATTGGAATGAATTTGGTTGACGATGATTTTTACCTGTGTACATATAGTTGAAGTTTTTATCTGTAACAAGTACCTATCATCGAGAGAGATGAAAGAAAATGGAGTTTTACCTCTATAAAAATTCTATCTCCCGTCTAAAATATGGAATGGAAACATGGAAAGGAGAATCCCGGATTCGACGCAACGTGGCTGTTTCATTTTTCCCATTTTCTAATGCCCTAGGGAGAAAAAGCTGAGGTAGAGTACACAGAGACGAAGTAGTAGAGGATGGTTGGTTGTGAGTAAAAAAGAGAAAAATCGTTATGCATGAATACAGGATACCTTGAAAGTGTGGTGTGTGGTAATAGTTGTTTGTGTCGCAATGCTACCTCGTAGCTACAATGCTACCTTTTCCCTTTAAAACTTTTTCAGAGATAAAAGTAAAACGTTGAGATGGTAAAAGAGAGGGTAAAATTTCCTCTAGGCAAGAAGTTAATCAAGCGAACAGGAACGATGGAAGAATACTGCATAATGTTCAATGGAATAGTTTAACTTTTTAATTTAGATTTTGTAAAAGAGGTCAGAAATATCAAGAATGGAGGAGTGGTAGAGCTAATAACAAGGCACATCTCAAAATTTTGTGCTTTGATTGAACAATGTAAAAGAAACTTACAAAAAACGTAAATTTATTTATCTGTTGGCAAATATATGTCCATGTTTTTGCTACGTAAGAAAACAGCAGATATAAAAAGGAAAAATATGTTTTCTTCGACTTTGTCATCCCCATTTTATGGCTTAGTCTCGGACCTCGAAAAATTAGAAGGCAAAAATTACCATACAACCTTGACGAACTACTTGAGACATAACCGGAATAAATAAAATCAGCGTCCATAACATTAACAGGAACTTCAAGCATACTCGGCCAATGTACATAACATTTTCAAATAACGTTAATGAAGTGATGCACTGTGAAAGGAGTTGGTTAAATTGAAATGCTTCGTGGTTGCCGTGATTTTGGAGTTGAAGCTAAGGCAATTCATAGTGCAGCTTTTATTTTATGAAGGTCGTCGGAGCTGAAATAAGATGGAGAAAGCGAGTATGAGAAAATCTCGAGGAATTCCAGATAATTCCAGTATACTTTTATTATATGTTATTGTATGGTAAAGAGTAAACCCAGGGAACTTAAAGCATCACGCTTTCGTAAGTTGGGAGGAGCTGACTTGAACATTCCTCGGAAGGAGATTGTTATGAAGGTAAAGAGAAACTCGCTTTGGGTGCAATGCGGCATTTCATGTCTTTTCTTTTTCTCTCTCACTCACTCACTATCTCACTCGCTCCTGGACATGGTCACACTAATCACGAAACTATATAAAAACCCCATACGTGAGAGAATGAAAAGACGGGAAGGAATGTAAAAACCAGTTGTTCACTTTCCCCATACTTGCAAATAAGCGGCTGTTCATGTCAGTTCTCATTCTTTTAATAAACTGACGATGATCTTGTTATACTTGTTTTGTTTTCTGAACTTTCTCACAACATAAAACAATAAAGAGAAATTTAAAAATGGAGAAGTAATTTATTTTACATAAATTAAAAGACAGATACACAGAGATGCATTTGCAAGATGCTTTTATTGGCTTACCGTAATAAATTTGTGATCAGAGGGATCACAATTAACGCATATACTAACGCAATGGGGCACTAAGAGAAAAGCTTCATGGAAAAAGTTAACCATAGAATTTATTTAGTCTTATCCTGATACCTTCATATATGACCCCTTCTTACCTTTAGCTTAAATATCCACTTAAATGCGCAAGCGTTCTATATGCTCTCCTACGGGTTCCCTAGTTTCCACATAAGGGAAAACTACTACGGGTGCACTGCTCCACATAAGTTTTTGGAAAAGTCTAAAAAAAACCCTTACCGTCAGTTTTTTGTATTCTCGAAACAATCTCGCCAGCTTTCTGCTTTACCCGTAAAGCTTTTTTTCTATTTCCATTTTCTAGTTAGTAAAGTATTATGTTTCTATTCCCTTTGTGGAATGTACTGCACGTGGACTTTTGCTTATAGGCACATGCCGAGATGAAACTCCTTGTGAGAATAACGCCGTACGTACACAGATGTGAATTGCTGAGCTCTGGGCTTGAATTTGTAGGCAATAATCTTTCCGGGGGATAGAAAAAAAGTTGAGTTTTTATGAGGCATGAACTCACTGATGTAAAAAAAATACTTATAAGCATGTCGCAACTGGAATATATGTTCCATGGAATATATCGTAATTTCTCACTCAAACCTCTTGTGTCGCATGCAAATTGGTTTGCACTGATCAGGTGGCTCTCTCTAACCGGATTTAAGGATTTATTTATATTTTCTTAAAACGGTCAAAAGTGTGCTATTGCTATTGAAAGAGTGCCTGCCTTTCTATAACTAGAGTCTGCAGAGCAATACTTGGAGGGACCGCCATTTGTCTTTCATCTCCAAGACCAAAAAGATGAATAGATGAAAAAGAGATCTAATACAGATGTAGATACATATGGTGGTCGGATCAAGAAAATTAACAATCATTGTCAGAAATGCGATAACATTGAAGAAAGAGAAAACCCTTTACACGGAATTCATTCGACCAGTTTTCATTGGTGAGTGGTAATCTCGCTGAGAAAATGAACTTTTCCATTTATTTCCTTCCTCTCTCCTCTCTCTAGATTTATAGAAAAAGTGAGGTCTACTGGAATCTGGAATCTATAACAAGTCCCTCAACTCTTATGTGAACATATTTACCAACATAAAAGAGCCTAACGAAGGAAACGGAAATGAATACCGGGAAAAGGTGAAAAGGTAGAGGATCATTGATCAAAACCGTGAGACTGTTCTATCTCCTCTCAACATCACATTTTCTCTGAAATCTCGTTTTTTAGCTAGAAATATATCTGTTTCCTAAAACGTGTCTTGCTCAAAGGAATCTTCAAGGCGTTTCTAACTCTTTCAAAAGGTTATTTGCGTCTCCGGGAAGATGATTAATGTAACTTGTGAAACTATATGATAATTGAAGAAGATGAAAATTTGAGGGGTGCGGTTACACCTCAAAGGCACATTTATTTCAGCAATGTACATAGGAAATTTGTTTATTCGATGGACCAGGAATAGAAACTGTATCGTCTTATTTTATTTCACGGTGGCATGATTGCTACATCCAGTTGGTTTATACGTAAAACTCATTTTCTTCATTTCTCTTTTCCCTATCCTCGTGTGCACACTTTTTTTCGAGGAAACGTTGCCTGCCATGTGACAGTTTTGTCTTAAGCTCTGGCTTGCTATTACTATCTCATTAAATGCTCAACGGTACGAGAATAAAATGGATGGAAGACAGAAAAAAACAGGAGAAGACGTGAGAACTGTTACATTCAGGGGAAAGAAAAGGAATAAAAGTGTGAGTGCTACGTGTGTCTAGAGAGATAGGAAGGAAGGGAGTCTGGAATATTTTTTCCTTCTCTCTCGAGCTGTGATATTCTCTCTAGGAAGAAAAAAAATCATGGAGAGTACACGAGCAGTTTTTCGTTTCCACCATAGCTCCATATCCCATCCCTCCTCGCCCATCATCAAAAACGTTTGTGGACTGTGCTGAGCTACACGTGCCAGAGAGGAGAAGCCTCTTTTTCCGTGATGTTCATGATATATAATAATGCGATCGGGGTGAGCATTTCCATTCTTGTTTCCCCTTCACTACTTCTTTTGCTCGGAGCTGAATGCGCTCCTTCCAAATTCCAAAATGTGTATGGAGAAACTATATCTATAATATAAAAGCAATGTATAAAATGGTTTCCAGAAGAGAGAGAAAGAAGAAAAAAAGTTTTGTTTAGTTTACTTCACTCCCTCCTCCCTTCCTCCCATCAGAGTTGTACACGGGCAAATGTTGGAATAATCCTGGTGGTATAAGCACACGAGGAACGAGGACTTCCCTATTCTCATATAATTATACTCACCTCGAGCTCTTTACGCCATATCATCTTTTTGTGAGTGGTACACACACAGCAGTCAGGTCAAATTTTTACCTAGAACACTGCCTGCTTGACTACACAAGGTGCCTCCTGCTCTCCTGACGATCGTCGCGGTGGGTATTGCCTAGATGACACATGACTACTTGTATCTCTATATTTGAAGCGTAGTAAAGTTGAAACGCTGCGTTGCTTTTCTAGTCTCAGCCAAAAACTCCTGTGTGCACTCCCATTTTCCCTTGTATCCGTATTATTAACAGTGAAAATGTGTGGAAGATGTTAATGGATTTTGTGAGAGCAATTTTCCTCCTTTTTGCCTCTATCCCGTTTTCTTGTGAGTTGGTGAGACTTATATGAGGTAGTCGTAGTCGTTTTCTTTTGCGTGTACCTTGTATAATCTTGGATGTATATGGATAGACAACTTTTCATAATGTACAAAAAGCAGCAGACTAAGGAAAACCATCAAAAACCTGGAAATAGTTGCCTGGTTTGAGTCACTTCCGAGCATCTCAAAGAGCATCGTTCTAATTCAAAGCAACACAGATGGGGAGAGCATGAGGGAAATTGGTATATTCCTAAGGTGTTCCTATATTCCCTATCTTTAGAATATAAACAAATTAATGAGAGTTGACTCGCGTGGAACTCATTTCCCAAACTGCGTTTAAATATTTGAAGCTGCAGGATACTAGGGATGGCTTAAAATAGAGGAGGATTTAGTTCATTTCCCAACTCAATTACAATCTCACTAGAGACTTCATGAAGCATAAGCATAAAGCAGTTATGAATGTATATATTTATGAAAAATCGGATTTCATGTACAATATTGAAAATTGAAAGTGAATATAATGGCGTGTTACAAAATGTCATCAAGATGATGATGCATGACAGTGATGACACATATACATTAGAAATTGCAACAGGAGATGAGCTGCCAAAGTGTTTACCAAATTGCCAAATTTTCCCCGGGAAGGAAAACAAACCATGTATGTTTATTAGAAAATGTATTTCTAGATAGGTGGATTTGTATAGAGAAGTTGTTTTCGCAATTACTTAGAAAAGCGACAACGCCCCTTCCTCAAAGTATGCAAATATGTTTACTGGAGAGAGTCATGCAACGCATTTTTTGAGCTATACATTTCCATCAACTATGAACTGATCTACTGACAGGATTTTCCTGTGAATAATGCAAATGTTTCGACATTCATGCTCCAAACTAATTCATTTTCGAAGTCTGCTCCTAACTGACTCAAGTCGTAGGTCAATAACTCGGACAAATTATTAAATTCCGAGTCAAATACGAGTTATATTACTGGAAAACAAAATAATACTGAATAGAAAGCCTCGCCTCTTAGGAGATTGCATACCTTCAATGGAATTAGTCGTATTCAATTTCCAGAAATATGCATGGTTTTCATTTGAGCATGAAAGTGCACAACTAAAACTATGAACTTTTTCAACATGATCGAAAATTCCTCAGAGTGAAAAACAGCGCACATACTTACGTGTAGTAACAGTAACATCATACGTATAGCTTTATACAGTGTCATCCCCGTAGATTAAACTTAGGGAATATTTTTGTGTGTTGTGGTTAATAATAATTTCGACCAAGTCCAAATATAGAGCGACGGCCTGACGTGACCCAAACTGGAACTTGTGGAAATGAATGCTCTACTATGAATGGAATGTATTGGTGTGGGTTTCATGCTCCTTTATGTGCATGCTATGTAGTGGAGTACCAAACATAACTAATAACTGGTGACTCGCCCTTATCACTTGTCATTCGTCCGAATCGCAGTATGAACACAGTCAATATCATGTATCAATCAAGTAAACATGCAAAGAATATACTTGACCATTGCTCATGTACAGATATCGCACCCAAAATAAAACCTAATGTGTTCCAGACATTTGTAAATAGAATTGATGATTTAACTTAGAAATCATTCAAATTTTGTCCTTTTTATTGAAAATGTCATGTTTTTAGCCATGGCTCAGTCAATGTCTGCTGAACATGTCGCAAACAAACAACTATATAGTTGAATGAATGGACGGTGGAATGGACTTCACTCGTGCTTATTATGAGCTTCCGTGCTTATTAGCTTGCGAACGTGTTGGAAAGAGAACTGTCTTTTGTGTCTGTCTGTCTGTGTGTTGTAGTTTATGGTACTTGTAAAAAGTGAAGTGTTTTAGATGGACGGAAGGAAGGATATCATCCCTAGATAACAATTTTTTAACATACTATACCATGACAACTCTCCATGTTAAAGAAATCGACTAAAATGTTTCCAAAAGTAACGCGCATTTTAGGAAACAGTTATCACAACTAACGAGTTCCTCATTATCGATTCTATCAACAGAAAAGGCTCTCATTAAATTTGGGGTGTTGTTATTGACGAGTCTTGCTGATTCGCTTGTAAGTCAGCCATGAATATTTTGCTCGACTTCAAGCCAATTTGTAACGATAATGTTTGCAAAGTCCTACGCTTTTGATGAGCATGATGAAAGGCTTTCGGTCTTTTTTCTTGATCCTATCAAGTATACTCCATTTACTATTTAGGAAACATCTGTACTTTGATGAACACTGTGCAGTGCAGTCTATGCAGGCACTGACTGTAATTTGAATTTTTCATCTCCGAAATCATCCAAGGGTACGAGCATCATTAAAATTGAATGTAGTCTAGAAACGAAGAGAAAGTTGTTGTTAAAAATGACTTACCTCCCGACTTTTTTTTGCCAAAACTGAACAGGAAAACTAGATGATGTAAGATTTTTTTTAGGAAAAAAATTAGATGAAATTTTACGAACAACCTCCGGCGGCAGCTTTAAAAATTCAACGAAGAACCCGTGTTTAGGTGTAATGCGATTTAATTTTAAAGAAATACCGTTTCTGGTTATTTTTTAAATTGGAATTAGTTTAAAATCCCTACTCCATTAACATAGCAGAACTGATAAAAATGTATTGCAGAATGTTATGGCTTCAAAAATCATCAATATTTCCTACGAGGTACTTAAATTTGTATCCGTTGTGAGTAAATTTATCATACCACAAGGGTGAATGGCAAATGATTGGCACTCTCTTAACTTTAACTGCAAAACAGCACAACCGTCATAAAAAGTCTACGTGTTACGTAAAAAACATATTTGTTGATAACTCTTTTAAAAATCTTCGTCTGGTCTAGCCCGAGAGCACAATGACATTCACGCATCACTCCAAGCCAAGTAGCTTTTGATTCTAGACTAGACCCACTATAGACACATACATAATCTACCATGCTAATTGTATAGGATTACGTAAGGAGCACATTCACTCTTTCAATTGGAGTTGCATTAACTGAAGGAAAAATGTATTTTTGCACCGAGATGGGACATTGCCACTTGCCACCACATCAACTCTCCTATCGGTCGTTTTTCTTTTCGTATACCTTGCCAACTGAGCAATCGGTGCCAGACATCGAAAAATATGTGCAAAAACATAATCTATAAGATACAACGCCAACACGCTAGACACTCCAAAATTACAATTGAACATTGCTTTCATTCGTAGTAAAAAAAATATTTAAAAAAGTCACCTCTATTCTGTGTCGCATTCCGTCTTTTTATCAAGCTTATCTGAGTCTTGGTGATAATGTCAACGAGAATTCCTGGAACAACAGGGCTTCTTCTTCGTTGAGCTTGTTTGAAGTGAAAGAAATAATGGTAACGCAATCAACTCATCTGTATATCTATGCCTTTCCATAGCATTTCACTCAACATCCTCTTTTCATCTTGGAACTGAAGATGATTTTTCCCTTCATCATCAACTCTAGTTTTCTCTTTGGGATACACGCGCCGCTTGGCTAAAAGATTGTGATTGTTTTCTCGGTTCCAACAAAAGAACAAACAAAATTGAATGAGATAGATAGACTCATCGTTTTTAACTTCAACTCGAATGATATACTTTGAGCGTGTTCAAGCACAGCCTTTTAGGTACATGGGAGAAAAGATAGCAAGCAGGGTTTGCTCATCGTAATTCGTAGTCTTTAAAGGCTGGATGGAGAGTGCAATATGGAAATGAAAGAGAAGATGAACTTCCTTGACTCCTTTCTCCTTCATAGTCGATCCAACCAAGGTGGTGCGATTTATGTATCGATCCACGCTCCATTCCAGTAGGCATTTGATAGGACCAATTGCTTACAAAAGAATATTATTTTCTGACATCTGAAATGAAAAAAGGAATTAAGCTAAGCTGTATTCAGGTTATCTTTTGAAAGCTAATCAAGAACAATTCCAGCACACTCCATCAATAAACTATCTTGAGAAGATTACACAAATGTTGTTGAATCCATGTGGAAATTTTGTACTTTGTTTCAACCTTTCAACTTACTTTAGTCTGACAAGATGGAATCTCGTATGGAAAGAAGTAGTATGTAACCAATAAATAACAACGCATATTGCAATTTGTTTTTGAAAATATACAAGAAAATGACGGGATGGGAATTTCTTATGAAAAATAATTCTCAGAAAGGATTTTCTTTCCTCTTTCCAATCTGCGCTGTAAATTTGTGGAGCGTAGTTTTTTGCGGTACCCTTTTTTCTAAGAAACATGAATCCTAAATTTTCTCCCGAGAAACGTCGAATCATCATTTTCCATGAACGCTTATTCCCGTCTCATCCTTCAACTATCAAGGGCGTCTCTGTCGAAAAAGGATATTGAAATGTTATCCTCATTCTTGTAAAGTTGTGCTGAAGGTTGCAAAACGGCTTCAATTTATATCGAATCTACCAGCAGAATTGTTGTACGAGTATGATAGCGGAAGCATACGCAGTGAGAAATATGACACTTTTCCAGATACAAATTGAACAAAAACAATTATCATAATTGTCAGGTACATCAGAGACAAAAGAAACTCGAGAACTTGTAATATATTTCTCCACGCGTCGTATCCGGAAAGGAAAGCATTTTATAAGCATACGAGATTAAAGCCGTTTTCCATCATTTCCCTCATTATTTCCTCCATTGTGTAAAATAGTTTAAGGGAGAATATGGAGATTTCCTGCTGTTTCGCAACACTCTCCTCTCACAAACAAAATGCGCAGACAAGGATGCGGAAGTAATGCCGAGTGGAGCTGGATGGAGGTTAGGGAAAAGGGAAAACGCCACGTTCTCGCGTTTTCAATCCACGCTCCTTATTTCCTTACTTCAGAAGTAGAGATGCCATTACTGATTTTTTTGCTTCTTCTCCTCGTTTGTCTCCTTTCGGAATCCAGTCGAGGAAAGCTCGAGCTTTGGATGGTAGCTTCCGCGTCTTTCTAGTACCAATTGAACCCACATAGCCACTCTGGCTAATGTCCGAGAGAAAAATAATATGACATTGGAGTATACTTAAAACACTTATAGATACATTGAGGTTTTGTACACAAAGTTCCATTTGCATTTGTCTTGTACGTGCTACACATTTTTTTATATATTCCTTCCATTAATGATCACTGACTGGAGTTGGATGGGGCTGCAGTGGTGCACACATTAGGAGGAAAGAGGGTAATGGAATCCGCAGAAAGCAAAAGGCATTACTTTTCCTGTCTTTTCGAAGAGAGATGATGATGTAAGTGCTATTATCGTGAGCACAACAAACTTGCTGTATCTCTTCTCAAAGAATCTTTTACTTACACATATAAAGATCATACATGTCTTGGAGTCATTTTTGCTTTTTCTTCTTTGGAGAGATGGAGTCTCCTCGAGAAAGGCGTTAGTGGTACTTTCTCTGTCGAAATAATATTCCCACATTTAAACGTACACAGTTGGCCATACATCGATTTTCCCTATTTGGCTATTTGCTTAATACTTACTCTGTTGGTGCAGAGAGTTCTTTGGCTTTTCTCCTTCTCGGATGGGAAAACTCTGGAGAAAGTTTTTAACGGCTTCCAACACTAGACAAGATATATACAAGATGGGAGTGCACTCCACGCGCTTAAATACGAGCACACAAAGTCAGGCAAAGGACCTGCTACGGATGCGGATGTCTTATATTACTTTTTCTCTCTGACAAACGAGAAAGGAAAATAAAACCCTTGTGAACACATACCTGACTATGAGAAAGGGAAAAAATGGGTTTGCTCTCGTATGTTTGTGGACATTGGACTGGATATATGGCTTATGTTGCTTTGAAAAGATTTTTTCTCTCATCCCTTTTCCCATTGTGAGGTGCTCTCTACAACTCACCCAAGCCAACACGAGACTTGGTAAAGTTGAAGTCAAGTAAAAAGCTATCTTGCACGATGTACAAAAGTGTGTATATGCCTCTTATTAGATATCTTTTGATCTCAGTATATATTTATACAGCAAGAAGGCTCTTTTCAGAGTGGACGATATCGATTGAAAAAAGCCCAAGACATGTTTCTTCGTTGGAAATGAGACGAAGGGAAAATAGAGAGGATTTTGAGACGAAAGAAGCGAAGCGCCTTTCCTTTTTAGTGAAAGGGAAAAGGAAGTCCCTTGGAGAAAAAAAAGATGGAGAAAAGGCGAGAGCAGGTCTTTGACCAGGGAAACGAGGCAGAATATATATCTTTAGCATGATACGATGTGAAGCTTTGTAGTGACAGAGCACAATTCAATTTCCTCCTATACAAGTTGAAACTTTTCTCCAACAGGATATACGTGATGAGAAGAAAAAAGTCTTACGTCTCCATCCTTGTAAGTGTGCCTATCTATTTCAAGGAGAATATAAATCGAGGAAAGATGGGACTTGAAGGGGAATCAAGAGGGTGCTTTTTCAGACACACACAATCTTGTGCATTGTATACTGACTAAAAATATGACAAAACCAGAGAGGATAAAGTGAAGCACAAGGACATTTTAGACTTGGATAACGGGAAAAATAGGGGGCTACGAGTGGATGAGGTGATGCGGCACGAACTCCTTACTCCTTCAAATTTGGTAAAACTCTTTGCATATCCTTGATGATATTTTTAGTAACGAAGTGTATGAAGCTCTCGATTGACTCCCATTCCCGGCAATATTACTTCCAACAATAACATAATCTGAATAAGGATATATGATGATGAAGTTCATCAAAGCAAATCTCCTTTTTCTGTTGAAGCATCATAATATTTGCAAAGCTGTGGATCAATAGTCACAAGGAAATACAATGTACTTTTAAGGGCACATTCAAATTCAATGTATAATCTACTCTGGGATGATGTAACGGATGTAAAAAAAATTCCCAAAGTTCAAGTTCATCTTATTGTACTCGTTTCGCAAATTGAACGGTCAGTTTTGATTGGAATAGTAGATGCTAGTTCGTTTAAGGCAGGGATGTAAATTGTATCGTGGGTTTGTGACCACCATCACAGATCACACCGAATCTTTTTTCTTTGTCCTTTTGTTATCCTCTTGAACCACGAAGATGATGCCGATCATCAATAAAAAATTGAGAAGGGTGATGAAGCGTTGATGTTGATCTGTAACGATGAGAAAATGAAAGCATTGCTTGCAAAGAAAGATATGAAGAAGTTCACGAATAAAAAAGATCCGCTATTTTTCCCTCGTGGAGTGCTCCACCATTAGCTCATTCCTTGCATTGTCATACCTTTAATCATTTCAATGGTGAGGGCTATTCTTCAAACTGCATTTTTGAAAAGATGTGATGGACATTGAAAAAGGGTTTAACAGTTAGAAAATATATAAAAACTTTTTTTCATATACAAAGGAGAAAAACTCTTTGAGGATTCCGATCAAGAGATTAGAGCATTTAGATCTATGCCCTCTTTCAAGATCGTGCTTCTTTTCTTAAAAAGGATAAGAAGTTGAATTTTTGTGTCTTGTATCTTAATTAAGTCATCCAGTAGGGATTTTGTAGTTGTAAAATAAAAGGATTCTTTAAGCAGAAGGTTGTTCCCGCTCATTGTGAATTTAATTATTTTGTTTCATAAGCTGGTGTGGTCCTTCTGGATATAAAGATAATAAAAGAATGAGTACGCATATGAAACCACAGAGGTACGAAAAAAGGTCTATTATAAGGTCTATTATTATATATTTAAGGTATAAAAGTTAATTCTATTCATCCATTCTTCCTGTGAGTGAGAATGATGTGAAAAAATGAAGTAATCAAGTTAGCTGACGATGTGATGATGACGATGATCTTGAATTTAAGAAGGTCTCCTAAACAAAAACTGCATTTATGAGTAATATTCTTCTTTTCTAAGCTTTTACGTGTGTGAGTACTTCTTCCATTTCCTGACTATGACCCTTCCCTTGATTTAGCAGTAATTTCCATAACGCACTCACGTATTCGAACCTTCGTACAAACGCAACATGCGAATACCTTTAGGATTTCCTTTCTTTAATTTGCAGTACATTCTTAACTCAACATGTACTTGCGTGAGACCTTATGAGCTCTTCTTGGTCTGTTGATGGAGGATGGCGTGCAACCGTGCAAATCCCATATAACATGTTACGTACGTACCATCGCTGACAAGTAGCATCTTTATTGTGTGTATGCATTTTTTTGCATTTTACTTGAGATTTATCTATGATATGATAGTTCACTGAATCCCTTACATGAGTCAATTACTTTGGTATTTCAACCGTATTCATTTAAGTATTCATTTTCCATGTCTTTAATGTTGCTTCCTAATTTCACATTTTCCTTTCAATTGACATTCCATCTTATCTCGATAGCCACTTTATAAGTATGCTTTTCTTCTAAAACAAGCTGGCTCATTATGCGGTTTTTTTCTGTCGTAGGAGGACAAATGGATATCAATCATTTATTTATGTGCGCATTATCCTCTAATAATAGTGCAATGAAGAGATGTTACGTTTAGAAAAACATTTCCCTCAAACATATCAAAATATTTGTCCTGTGTCTCGTCTACAGAATAAATAGGGATTTGATGATATTTGTAGTGTATCCTTTGGAAAAATGATATTGATGAATGATGATTTTTTATGTATAGATTCTGTATGTAGCGATGATGAGGCTTCAACTAAGAGCATGCCACACAGGAAGCTTTGGTATGTTTCCGTTCGACTAAGTTTGAGCGTAGAGTGACCAAGGCTAGTTCGAGGTAGCAAAAATATATTGCGACAGTGGCTCTTGTGGGAGTTCTAAAGCTGTAACCAATGTGGTGGTCTCGTCCACTTGCTTTGCTAGCTGTATAAAAGGATGAGATGAGAGGGCGGAAATGGGAGATTGCCACATGGAATAATTTTCATGGTTTAGCTAATCAGCCTCTGTGTCAGTTCAAGTGTGTGTCTGTCCTCTACTCCTTGTCTCCTCCACCTAAAACTACTTCTCGTCTTTGTTTACTTCGTCAACTCTGGGAATAATATAGCAATCATAACGTAGCTTCAAAAATTGCATGTGTCTCATATTAATGCAATCCTAGTCATTCATGAGGGAGAATGTCCAAATGAAACTGTGTTTGTGATGCTGTTACTCAATTCAATGAGAAAAACAAAACGTTCTCGTGTATGAAAACGAAGTTTATACATATACTAGCAGATGCCCATTTAAACATAAATGGAAAGAAAGAGTTAAAGTTTTATCTAGATGCATTTTATTTACCAACGTTATTTTGAAAATTACATTGTGGATAATGTGGAAATAATCATT
>JAHZNA010005354.1:0-11171 GCA_027743935.1 Sinodicranocentrus sp. ZH6 | reverse complement strand
TACCCTTTCCAGTTTCATTCTAGAAGACTATAAAACCGTAAAGTCATACATAAAAAAACTGTATACTCCACATAAACATAAAGTAACTGTCATATACATAGGTATAACTTTGTGTATTTATGTATGTTTGTTTTAAAAAAAACAGGAAAAAGTTACCTAACCAGCCTAGTATCCTGTTTCATCCGATAATAATAAGAAAAAACAATTGTTTCCTGCTTGTTTCTTCCTCATTCATCTGGTAAACTTGCAATTCCAGTTATTTCTCTTTGACTTTTATGTTTTTTCTTCTCTAAATCAATCCCAGTCATTCCACGTCCGTCAATTAGGGTGAGTGAGGAGTTGCTCTTTTTATTTTGAGTAATCTTTTAGAGATACGATACGTCGCAGTTTTATTTCCTTTTCCGTCCAGCATTTTATTTTTCTTGCAAGATTCATATGTGCACTTGCAAAGGGAATATATATCGTTTTGATACAACTGCGTTGATCACTCATGTTCAGCTGAATGGTTTTGAGGAAAAGTTGAGTGCACTGTATATACTCGAGGTATAAACACACAGCTGGTCTGTGAAAGTTGGATCCATCAAGTCTACTCGAGTTCACCAGCTTACTCCTTCCACACACGTACTACATATCTATGAGTGAGTGCGAGAACGTGAGTTATATAGTTGAGGAAAAGAGAGGAAAAATATTTACCCGGTCTTCTCCCATTACACGGCATACTGTGTGGAGTGCTCCATGAAAAACTCTAAGCTGGAAAAGAGAGAACCATTTCCAGTTGCTTGAGAGCCACCGAACTCGTGTGGCACGAAACTTTTGCTTCTCTTTTAGTGAAAAATAGTGGAAAGGAGGTGGTCGAGCATTTGCATGAGAAGGAGTTTACTTGTCTATAATAATATTATGGTGAGGTTTATTTCGAAATTCTAAATTTCCCTCATTAGCCAACACACGACGTTCCACTTTTGGAAAATATCTAGGAGAAAGTGATATCGTGCTAAAAATGTCAAAGTCATTGTAAGAAAAATGTATATGACCTTGCTCTGGTGAAAAAGTCGAAGGAGAAATTAGATCAAAAGAGAAAAAGAAATAATATTGTGCTAATGTGACACATTTAATTCCTACCGGAGTCGAAGGTGATATGCCGTTGTGGGAGAGTAACGAGATCTACTTTCTCGCTGGCTTTTCCGTGCTCGTCACGTTTGGGGTTTTTGCTTCGCTCGTAAGTGGAACATGGATCGAACGCTAATTTGTCACATTCATTTTATTTCCCGTATTTTTGGTTGCCTCGCTGTTTGTTTGTTTATTACAAAACTTTCTCCCCAAAGTAGGGATATCACTCAGGCTCATAATTTTGTCCGCATTTCTCACAATTTTTATTGCATGAGTGATCCCTGTCTACTATACTTTTTTGCGCTTGATAGCTTTCCCCTTTCTCCGTAGACAGGAAGTGAAAGAGAGATCTATATACAGCAAGTCGTTTTTTGCCATATGGTTTATTTATACCTTGAGTTTATCCATTATTAGGAAAGTTAGAGGGTGAAAGGGATCGTGGAACACGTTTTCCATTTTAAGCGGAGATGAGACCAACATAAACAATATTTTTTTTATAGGGAAGCATGCACCATCTCATGATATTTATTAAACTTACGTGTACATCCCTATAGGTTCATTAGTGGAATTTGAAACTATGTGAGAGAGAAAAAGGGGAAATCAACTGGAATATTATTCTTCCGCTACAAAAATCCAGTAAAAAAGATACGCTGGGAGATGAAGGCCAAAAATGCTTAATTCATTTTCCCCCCTTTAAAGGAAATACGGGAGAAAGAGGGTGTGTAATTTCTCGCATTGTTAAATATCCAACTGGGGTGTGGGGACTGGAAAGCAATAAAAAGTTAAAATGGAAACTTTAATGCTTCCCTTTAGCGAAGTAAATGACGGAGCATTTGCAAAGAAATCTCGCAATTAAAAAGATCCTTTTGTAGAGCATTACTTGGAAAGTAGCTAAACTAGGTGATACACTTTTAATCGAGTGGAAACTAGACTACCTGGATGAGACGCAAGGGGTAGAAAGAAGAAAGTTCTGGGGAAAGTTAACTCCGTGTGTTTGTATATTATCGCATTAGTTTCCAGTATTTTACACAACACTGAGCATGAATAGCAGAAAGGGAAAATGTGTAACATCCGTATAATACGCTTTTGCATGTTCTAACGCACTTCATGCATATCCATATCCTCTGAAATGGCAAACTAGGAGAGGAGGAAGGGGAATTCAGCGAAAAGAGCAATTTCTGTCGACTGGATGAATGCCAAATAGAGCAATAAGAAGATGAAATGGTGGTGTTTCTGCGAAAAAGGGGTTACATTTTACATTAGATAGGTGGATTTGGAAAACTTGTGAAAGCAAAGGTAGACTTGCTCCATTGATGGTAGTTTTCCAGAAAAAATATAAATTTCTCACAAGTCGTTTGATTCCATTTGATTTTCTTTCATGTAAAAAAATATTCCATCCTGTTCAAACATTTTTTTGTAGGAAGGTCGTTTCCCCATTTACCAGGGTTGGTTGCATGTACACAAGGAAATTTTTGGTATGTCTGGTATAGCGAAATTAAAATGGCATATAAATATTATATAAATTGTAGCCTTCAGCCTTGCAATAACTCAGAGTCATAGAATAATAAAAAACACTTGTTTTCGAATGTCCACTCTAAAAATAGCACACACACACAACCAAAAAGTACAACTTGTACATTGTAATTTCCGTTTTTATCCAGACAGCCAATAAACTAGATTAACGGGAAAAGGAGATTTCCATTATCAGCACAAACTTTCTCTCAATCCCCTCCCTACATTGAGTATATCTCACCTGTGAAATAATTCTTTTTTATTTGGGGTAAAAAAGAGGCTATTTTTGTGTAGCAACTAGTGGCATGCTATAATAGTCTTTCTGATCCCAAACCAACAATCATGCACGTCCTGGAAAGCTACTTGGTTTAATCGTGTTAGGAAAAATATTGGATTTTCACTAAAACCCATATAGCACTACCCTAATTGCCACATTGTCAATTAAAGAGTCCTAGCATCAAGTAGAGGAAAAAAGTTACGAGTCACGAGAAGCGGAAACTATTGAGATTTGTGATAACAGTAGGAGCGCTAAAATAGCATTTGTACACGAAATTTATTGCGTAGGATGAGAATCAAAGGGAAACTTTTCCCTTTCCACTTTTAGCTCCTCTCAGCAATCCAGAATGAACTACCTTAAACAAAAAAAAATCAGTACAAGTGTACACAGAAACGAGAGGAAATAATACTACCAGAAAAATCCAGAAATAAATGGAAACAAAGCTCCTCCAGCGTCCCTAGCCTCATTTTAGGCTAACAATCTTCTATAATTGGATTTCGCCATTTTGACCAAAAATGTAGTTAAAAAAGGTTTTGGAACAGGACTGGATGAAATATGTGGTGAACTTGAGACCATCTGTGTTAGCCCGCAATATAAACTTGAGGTTTCCCCAAAAAAATAATGAATGGGCAAAGGTAACATCTGAAAGGGAGAAAGTGTGATCGTAAAAAGCCGAGGTAGCAATATAACTTGCTTACAGATAGCCTTTTTACAAAAATGAGGCAACTTTCTCCTTAAAAATTGCGGATATAGTGAGGCAAGGCAAACTAGCAATAATTTTCATTCAGGGTCACCCCTTACACAAGTATTTTTTCTAAACTAAGGGCTTCTCCTTTGGGCTTTTGTTTGTGAAAGCAATTCCCATTCAAGTATTTCCATTCCCACCCGGGGTGTACACATCCATGCTTTTGTATTCTACAAGCTCCCCCATAGCTGTCAGCCTTAGTTTAGTTGGTCGTTGTAAAGCAAAATCAGCAAAGACTTTTATTCTCTTAGAAGCTTATAAAAACGCAAAGGGTCGACAAGTTTGTTACAAATTTGAAGGTGAAGGGGAAAATGTAGTATTTAATCTGATTTTTTTCTTCCCAAAAGGCATATTTCCTCTACAAAAAGGTAGCCACCAATGAGCGGCGAGCGGACGAGGAGCAAGCTGCATTGGAGAAGGTGCTACTTCGAAAGGAAACAATCACTTCCAGTAAGTATCCTTTTTCTTGGGAATCCAAGTATGGTGCATGATAATGATGATGAGTAAAAGAAAGGAGAGAAAATTATTCAAGAGAAAGGTTTTTTTTGGAAAGGTGATAGAATCAAAGAGCTAGTGAGTGGTAAAAAGGGTGAAAATGTGGAGACTCATTTAATTCCAGTCTTTTGGTCTTCGTGTCTTTTCTCCATTATATTCGTGGAAATGGCTGTGAAGTGGCTTGCTGGAATTTAATGCATTATGGATTGGCAAACAGAAATCCGTGCTTTATCTAAATTGATGTGGCCAAGCCACAAAGTAAACAAGGCTTTCCATGGAATTTCTCTTGCGTCCGATGCTCTACATATTTTCACTAGAATATATTAGTATTATTATGGATATGGTAATAGCTATTCGTAAGCTTGTGCTCTATATCCACATAATAATTTTCGATGTGGAAAACATATGATTGTACAATTTCGTCATTTTCGTCCTCATTCGTAAGCTCATCGTGTCACGTGAAAAGTGTAATTACATTCGAGTCGAGAGTTGCACGTAGCGCACGTGTGAAAGTTCTCATTTTGGAGTGAATATGTGGGCTGATGCTTTTGTGTCGTGTTTGATTACCGTGATCATTTACTCCGTACAGGTCCACCCACGAAACCGTTAATCGTCAGCCCGAGCTTCTCTTCGCCAAATAAAGTACCTGCACGTCATCTCCGATCTGGCTCTTATTCACCGACTCATTACTGTAAGTAACTTTGTCAGAGAGACACTCTATATTCCATTTACTATACTAATATTAAGTTGCTTATTTTCGGGTAATGATAATGCAATTAGGTATCTAATTTGATGGATGTAACCTAGAAAAAGAAAGTTGGTAAAAAGCGGAAAAGATGGGATTGATATTGATTAAAATGAGAAACGTGCTAGGGTCAAAATCAACTAGCGATTTCGAGGAAAAGTAGATGATGTCGAAATACCAGGGTAAAATCCTTACCAGAGAGAATTCTTAATGTTGCCCCTGTCCTTAATCCTTTATATGACATTTCGAACCCACATTAATACCAGGATGAACAAGTGGTCACATCCTATCTCTAGTGTACGGCAAGAATGTAATCGGATCAGACCAGATCCCTTATTTTCTTTTTCCATTTCCTCCTCCAGTCCGGATACTTTCATGCTGAGAAGATTTTCTTTTTTCCCAAAAGGATTACAACTTGGAAGCGTAAACCCATGCAGAGATTTTGCTCGCATTAATTTCAGGATGCTTGGCAAAATTACATCTTCGAAAAAAAACTCCTCTAAGGGACGGAGTTGGTTGTTTGAAGGGTAAAAAAGTAGTTTTAGATGAGAGTTCTAAAGTCAAGAGGATTTTCATTCTGAACATATTGCAAGTTGCAACCAAAGTGGACGTATATATGCTAAGTACAAGTCTCTGTAGGCGGTTTTTTATGACTTTAGTGGGGGGAAAATCTGGTTAGGATACGAATCCACTATGCCCAGGCCTATGATAAGAGGAAATTAAGGAGAAAAAGTAGATATCACGGGGAATAGGATAAAGAAAATAAATTAAATGTGCACTCACCATGAACCAGTCATGTTTGCAGTGGATAACACAGACAAGAACACACACACATATGCCGCTGTCCAATTACGCCAAGATATATGAACAAGTGGAGAAGAAGGAGGAGAAAAGTTGCGCCACATTTGCTATTCCATTCTCTTCGTATTTTGCTACCGAATCGCAAATTAATACGGATCCTTCCAACAATTTTACTTTTACATGTACAAACTCCTCGTGACAAGATATAGCATCATTGTGCATACATCATTTTTCCATGAGAGTACAATGTGTGTGGGTGGTCTGAAAACTCGTTCTCATATGGATTTTAGGTACTTGAAAGTTTTCAAGTCGGATGTGCACTTTAATTGGAGAATATTTCAGTGTGCTTTACTAACGGTAAGATGAGCAATCATGAATCCACCGAGAATGAAAGAGAGAGGAAGTGGAAAACCTCGAGAATGCTGGAACATTAGCCTACTTGCAAATATGCAGATGAACCTTTCCCGTCATTTATCACACACAGGTGGAGTGCCTACTTTAGACATTAAAACTGTCAATAGGAAATTTTACTATGGGAGCTCTTCACTTTCTTTTCATATATATGCATATACAACAATCCTCTAGTGTAGTATGACCTCTACGTAAAGGTCATCACTTCATTTTATCCACGTCAACTACAAACCTTACCATGAGTAATGACAAGTGGGCAACTTCATTTCCCTAGAGTGGCCAAGCAAATGCAAATACCGAGCTTGCCGACAGCAACCATCCATTTCCTCCTTCGCTCTACGAGTACTCCGGAAAGGTCTTTAAATAACCCAAAAATCAGTAAAATCCAGGCATCATAAATGCACGACATGTAGATAATATATAAACACCGACGTCAAACAAGTTTACACAGGGAGGATATTTGCTTATCCTGCCTACTCGTTTGTGTTCATCTTGATTACTATTCACTTCACATGGATCTATAAAAATGACAGGTTATAACCAGCGACCTAGCGAGGAAAGTCAAGTGGAATCATCTTTCATGTTTTTTAAATGCGCTTCCTTGTCTCTGAATTTCCTTTGAAATCCAATTCAACAGACTAAATAAAAGCAGGAGAAAAGCGAGATGGGTGTTTGCGTCGTAGAAAAAAAAAGTAGAAAAAAGTGAAAGTACTTTATTCAATCCTCTTTTCGATGCTTATTGGCTCAAAAATATATTCCATTTTTATTAGGAGGTATACATCTGTCCCGGTTTCGGAATATTCTATCAGTTTTTCCTTTATCCCAAGGCCAATTTTCCTCAGGCCAAGAATTGTATGCATATGTCAGGATGAAAGAAAGTAGGAGCATTGGATTCCATCAAAGTAAATGTAATTGGGAGTTTATTTCATTGGAAAAGAAAACAAAAGTTAAAAGGAAGGCTCGCAATGTAGTTTATTCTTAGAAATGGGATAGGATGCGAGTAAGTAAACATACATGTAACTCCGTTGTTGATTGGTTTGAACAAGTTTTCAATTTCCTTTTCTTGTTTTTAATTCTCTTTCATACAGTGAGCCCCTACCACATTCGTCAGCCCAGAAGGAACAGCTCCCCGACTTCAAATGTTGCTCCCGTTCAGCAGCCCAAGCTCCCTCAGTTTCAACTTCATCATCCACAGCTGAATCTAGAGCAGCTGGAAGAGATTCCGAACAGTGATGGAAGTTGTGAAAGTACTTCCACAGGCAATGCAATTGTTCCCCAAGATGGAAGCAAGGACGTGAGTGTTCCGCTTATTAAAACAAATAATAATGAGCAGCAGCAGCAACAGAGCCATGGAAGCAGAAACAATGTTCCGGGCAGCTTGGCCCATCATAATTCTCAGTATTACGGAACAATCTCTCCTCGTCGAGTAGGTCGACATGGGGTTGTCGCCCCGGCAGAAAGTAATCTTACAATGAGTTCTCCATCTCCAGGAGGATTTATTCCGTTAAAGTGTGCAGCTGGTGGAGCCAGCGTTGTTCCAAATGTGAAGCACAACTCTTTCATGAAAAGCGACTATGTCCAGTTGCCAGGGAAGGATGGAGTGTATTTGGATAAGGATGAGTGGAAGAACAGAGAGGAGGCTGTGGGTACACTGAATAAATGGAAGAATTGCTCAGACATCGAGGATGGAGCACTCCGACGGAAATTACTTCTTCAGAAGCAATATCAACAAAAGCTTCAGTTGCACCAGCACAATCATCAACATCGAATGTCGAATGAACCCCCAGGGGAATTGTTCAAGACGAAGCATGCCGTATCTGAGGAAATCCCTTATTATATCTCAACCCAATGAATACCAATTGAAGGGATAACTCTATATTGATGTGTAGTTTGAAATCATTTTATCTTCTTGATGTGTATTACATTTGCACGAGTGGTTATGCATCGTGTATCGTATCGATGTAGATGAATAATAGCTCTACCCTTTAATATTTGGAAGTAGTTGGATTATTGTGTGAACTATGAGCTATTTTTTATGTCGAATGGGAATCTTGTAGCAAATATATGTAAATGTAGTTCTTTCTTATACGTAAATTGTTTTTTTTTAGTTTATGTAACGTTGTTCATGTCTTGAAGTTTTAGCTCCGTGTTGTCGTGTGCGTAGTATAAAACGAATTTTATGTCCTCGTGAAAATGTTAGATAACAGTAGAAAATTACTTGGAATGTTTTACGTCATACTGTATACATATAGGTTATACAAAATGTAGAAGGTTTAGTGACCTTGTAGTTTGGTATTTTGTCTTCCCTTTTTCAAAATCTATGTATATAAAACTTTATATAACTTTCTCGTACCGAGACTCGAATGAAAATTGTGATGTGGAAAGGTGCTGCATGCAGATGGCTGTTTTCGTGTGATGTGAACTATGATGGGTGAGAGAGGATGTGTATTATTAGAGTAATTGCAAGGGAGAAAAGGAGAGTTATTCTTATTGACTAGAGGGTAGACAATGGTAAAGTGTAGAAAATTGATTAACTTGTAGCATGTCTGTGTCATTCAATTTTGTGTATAATATTGTCACAATGTGTGCAAGTATGAAGAGCTCAGGTTGTGCGTGCAAATAATAGCTAATGTGAGAGTTCACCCAGGTATTTTCGATTCCGAGAAGTTCTTAGTTGAGATACAATGTAAATGACAATTCTGACTGAACTCTGAGGGAGCATGTGGGTGGGCGGACGAGTTAATATTGAGAAATTACTGTGAAAATGAATGCTCCTCTGAGGTTCTCTCCAATCAATTCCTAATGTATATCAATCCCTACGAATTACACTACGAATTTTATTTTTACTTTCGACAGCGTTTATGCTGTGAGTGTGCTTTTGTGAGTAGGAGAGCATGTGATCAAAATGAAATGTAACATAATCAACTAAACGTATTATTTTTGTGGTTTCATGGTTTATTCGTTAAGAAATACTTTTGAAATTGGTACTAATATTCGATATGATGTGAGTGTAATAAATGTGAAGCAAATTGTAAAAATTTAAATTAATTATAGTTGTGCTTTTAAAATATTATCTGCTTACTTGTACATTGTATTAGATTGTTATATGCAAATTGAACCTTATTTAGTTCATTCAACTGTTTACTATCTTGTTTTCAAAATTGCGAAACTATCTATCTATTACAATGGTTCATAAATTAAATTTTAGATTTTTTATCAGCGGCATAAAACTGAAACTTAGGGGCATAGGTTATGATGAAAATTGTAACTAACTGGAAGTGTCACCAGAATAATGTGAACCTTTGTATATATGATAATTTGTTCTAGTGATTGTCATGCAAATATCATGTCAAAGTCAGGGTCGTTTTTGGATTGCTTGATTATGGGTTTGATTTGTGTGATGTAGTGAAAGGTCTAAGTACAACATGTGAAAGCATGCACTTTTATTTTGGATGTTTGAACTACACCTCGGAATTTATTTACTAGAACTCATGTTGCATGATAAAAGATAGTCCCTGTAATAAAGCCATAAAAAAGAATCAGATTGGAAGTTGGTACTAGTACTCTGTATTTGGGAATCGGTTTTTGTAATTTTTCGTTTGTTTTATTAGATTTATTACGTTTTCCTGCGTACGCACATGTTAACATTTCATATCTTTAATTCGATTCGTTAAGTATTCTCTTAAAAATAAAATAAAATGGCAGTTAAAGTACTCAGACGATGTTGAATGTTGGAAGAATTTTGTTAAAGGATTATGTGGCATATTTACTTAAATACGTTTTACCCTGCTAATATTACTATTATTTATAAACCAAAAATTGAGACATTAAGGAAGAGAATTTTTTTTAATGAATTGAACTGACAAAATTTGTATTGTGAAGCCGTTTTTAGTTTATGCTAATGCGATATATTCATACGTACAATACTTTCCTTATACATGCGCAGTAAATGCAAGTATATACTTAAGTTTTGCCTAAATTGTATCACTATATAACTGCAAGTTGTTTGTAAACCTGCTAAACCTGTTTTATATATCATTAGACTGTAGTAAGTATTTGTATGCTCGATTATTATACGAGATAGTTAAATTAATTGTAAGATAAAGGATGTGAAATGGTTTATGAAATATTAACCCCTTGTGTAAACGACATTTAAAAATCGCATTCAATGTCAATTGAGTTTATTGAAGCAAGAGTTGATTGTTGATTTCCTTTTATTCATGCACACATTTGGACATAATATAGACCTCATATTTTCTTGAAATTCCAAACATCATACACGAGTACACTGATATCCAGAAATTTTCGAAAGAAGCAACAAAATTTACTAACTGACTGATGAAAAATAAGACTGACGACTGACTGCTTTGGTTTATATATCTCTACATGTATATCCAAATCTGTGGCTGCATTAGTATTGAACGGATCATTTTGATCTTATAAATTCACACGAATTTTTTTCTAAGGACGTCTTCCTATCTAAAAAGTCTAAAATTGAACTTTACATCATTGCCACCATCTACCTTTATGGAATTATTGCGCATCTGAACTAAAATTATTCTATTTTCTATTTTGGGTAAAAGCTGTGATTCATGAGCCTGTGCCATATGGGACTAACGACTGGTGCGATTTAGCAACTACGTCAAAACATCGCTGACATAAAAAGGCTTCTCCAATGGTAAAAGGGATATACTAAAACTTCAAAAAGCAAACCACCGTGAGTTTTTGCAACCTACTAAAATTTTCACAAAAATAAAACAAATTCACTTACCCCTCGAATAATCGAAGATCCTGCGTAAGCCTATTAAATAAACGTAAAGCTGACGCCAAATAATTCATTCAAATAACGTTATACTTTCTTTACAGCTAAAAAAAATTGGCTCATAAAATTGCCATCTTCTACATCGTCAACTGTTCTGTTTTCAAGAGGCATATCTTTTTCTCAAATAAACAAACCTCGCATATCTATCCTCACCGAAACAAATTGGCTTATTGAATTAATGATGATGATCATGTTGATGGTGGGGATTGTGAATTGTTACGGGTAATACTAATAGCAGCGTAGTTGTTATAAAACG
>JAHZNA010005353.1:0-15485 GCA_027743935.1 Sinodicranocentrus sp. ZH6 | reverse complement strand
AAGAGCTTTTGATCTCACAGTTGTCATAAATGAAATTGGTACAATAAATTGTGTATTTAGAGTAATTCTTTGAGAAGTACTGTTACTCTCATTCATCTGAATGGGGATTTATACTAGTGTTATATATTTTACAACGTGGTTAGCATGTGGCACCGTCACTCCGAAATAATAATACGGAATGGGCTAAAGTTTAATCTAGAGGTAGATTACCATGTGTACACAGTGCACTACATGCCATTTCCATTTTAGACTCATGCATGGACAAATAATCATGATTCAGAGATCCACAAGTGACTGCTTTATTTTCACACCAAGGTCATAAATGAATGTAACAATAGAAAAAAATGAATGCCGTCATGTCATATTAATATGAGTGTGAGACTCGTAGACATGCAGATATAGAAGTTATAGAAGCGAGTTCATGTGAAATAAATATTATGCACCACCACTAGCTTGATATCGCTGACTAGACCACATTCCATGCATGCATGCATCTAAGAAGATTGGCATGCCGGAGCAAATACTTTGGTCCAGAATCATGTCACACAATAGATCCTTTCCTAAATCTGTTAACATCCTTTCTAAATTTAGAATATTTAGGCTGTTAAGGCCCATCCTTTATCGTTAGGTTGTTAGCAACCAACAGAACTTTGGGCTTCTTTTCTTATTTTTGCATGTCTGTGTTTCTTGAAGAGACGAGTTAGATGGGAAATCAATAACAGGTACAAACAAAAATCTTGGGGTAAGTCTCTATTCTCTTCCATTCCAGAATATTTTGCATTATAGAATACATAGGAAAGTTGTTTTTCAAAGGAAATGGAATGTCTTGTCGTAGACGCTCTAGAGATACCGATCTTTCCATCGGGTTGACTGACATACAATCAATTTACGCCTCTTACACAAAAGTATGCACTTGAGATGTAATTGCATGAGTGGGAGTTGGGTTGCATTGAATTGACTCTAGAAGATTAACGGGCTGTACGACACGATTAATTGCATAAAATAATACTCAACCACGATGAATGCATTGAGCTTGTGGAAGATTTTCTCAATCCATGATTTGGTCCTTGCTTGAATAAATTTGTCGGGGGAATTGAAATTGAACCTACTGTGCTGTTAGGAAACTGCCTTTCATACTTACACGTGCGAACTGTGTGCACAAGGGAAGAACTAAAGTAGTTTTTGAACCTGCAGTCGACGTTCTTTTCAATATCATGTTTTAATGAGATATTTAGGTTTTAATCTTTTCTAATGAACTGAATCTGACTTATCATCCCGTTGTTTGACTACATCTTCCGATTAACGTACCTTGACATATATCGCATATGTTTAACGTTGCTCCTTTGCAAAATATGAAACAGTGTAAAGCTAAAAATGCATTCTACTATCTTTATAAGAAAGTTCTACTGTACTTGTGCTATTCTCATACATTTTCCCAGTACATAAGCTTATCCACTGGAGTTGTAGGGGTATGAATGAAATACCAACTAATCTCCACCCATTTTTTTTAACAAACTAGAAAAATCCAAACAGAATTTAAAATTAAATCCCCACTACCAGTTTAAATCTGAACCAGTCTGTGCATCATAAACCTTTTACCATCCGGCAAATCCTTCTTAACAATTTTAACCATCATGCCGCACACATGAATATGATCACTCCAATCACCCAACCACCGTAATGCATGCAAAGAAAAATCTGTCTCGCATTTCGTTATTTAAACCATATGACAGGAGGAGGACAAGCTTTATTTAGCATTTGAAGAGAGTTCAACCCTGGTTAAATCTAAATCTCTGAATCCTTAATCCATACCTTTCATTATGCAAAATTACATGGTTTCACTTTTCCCGATACCCCGTTACAAAAAGCAACATTATATTGTACTCTCTTCTCTGCTAGGATTATATCATCAACTCTATCTTTATACTGTTATCCATGTTATTCTCCTAATCCTAATTCTCTCATGATTTATGCAATCAACTAACCTTTTTTTTTTACATTTTATTTTATACTCACTCTATATCTCTTAACTAAATCCTCCAAACTGTGTTGTCGTTGTTGCTCTCTCTCAACCCTCTGCTTGGATCTTATTTCTGAGGATCCAAAACCTCGTCACATTTTTTTGGCATATGATGCAAGCAAGCTGCATTTGCGCAAAAACAGGGGAACAATAAATCTCAAGCTCAACTCAACACCCATCTGCGTTGCAAACATTTTCCCCCGCAGTATATCTTAAAGATTCATGCCAAAAATAGCAGTTCATAGCTCAGCAGTCATAAGAGAATTGACCTCCTGGAGAAGAAGAAGTTGTTTCAGTTAACATTCTACGTACAAACTAAAACTAAAAAAAATCTCCATAAGATTACAGCCAGAGCTACATTAAATACTTCTTGAAACCTTGTCACTGGGCTTGTTTGTAGTGTGAACATGAAAGGTATATGTGTGTAAAATGTGTGTGGCAATTTGTGCATGTGAGTTCAATTAACAGTGCATACAGTAGAATGTTCTTCTCTCTCTTCTGATACATATATCCCTACTTACATCCTTACACACGTTGTTGTCCCGTCGTCGTTGCTATTCTTACTTGTACATATATTGATGTTTTTTGGCCGATTATAAATACTACAAAGTTTTAGTTAGTGTCGTCGTAACGATACAATTTACTATTACTGCTACAAACTATACTCTTAATATGTAGCTCTGTGTCTATTCAGTTTTTAATACGTTTTCACATTTGGATAGACATCATCATCCAGTCCTGCAAGTTTTCCTTTTTAGAAATGAATGTCTCTAGTTTTGGGTCTGTGAATGATTGGTTGTTTTTTCCCTATCGTAGTTAATATATAGGAAACTCTCGTCAAATGGCAATATCAATACCTAAATAGTGAAATGCCGAGAGTAAAATACTTTTAGTGGAGTATATTTTTTTGTAAGATGAAATCAACATAGTGTTCCTCTCCTCGCCTTAAACTTCTTACAACTTGTTAAAACTTATTTAGCTAAATCTCTCTCTCTCTCTCTCTCTCTCTCTCTCTCTCTCTCTCTCTCTCTCTCTCAGTCATTCTGTTTGTTATGTCGTCATTCTTCTCTCTTCTTTTACTAAGCTAAAAATACTACTTGGGTATCAATATTTATTTACTGTCCACTCAGAGGAGAAGAGGACACATACGGTTTTTATTTTCCATTATTATTTTTGTCGTCTTCACTGTATATATCGGAGAGAGAGGGACGTGGTAAATGAAAAGGAAAAGTTGCAACTACGGCAGGGTTAGTTTGGTAGAGTAAAATTGTAAGTGAGTTGTGTAGTGGTAATAGTAAATTGTAGTAAGGCAGCTTGCCTCTAAAGCTGCTAAAAGATCATTCGGTTTTTATATGTGTGATCAATAGTATCAATACTACATCTATTTCTACAACCGTGTGTATCCTCTCATCATTAGCACCACACTAGGAAAAATCTCAGTCATCAGTTGGAGTCAGTGATTGGAATTTCATTCATTTGTTTTCAACACACTGTTTCCCAATTGAGGAATATGTTTATTACCAACGTTTTGTGCAAAAAGGCGAAATCCAAGTAAGTTGGGAATGTGTACTAAATTTAGTTTCCTCCAAGGTTTTGCGGTTTGAGATTAAGGAGTATTATAGGCGCTCACGTAGTACGTGGTAGAGCTTTGAGGTTATTAATTTTATTTTGAAATGTTGTCTTTCATGATGATACACAGAAGGGCTGAGAATTAGATTATTGAATGTCAGGAGAAATTGCGGAAGTAGATTTGTCATTTGTTCGTTTTGACCACTGACTACTGCCAACTGCGTGCAGAATGCAGTAGCGATAGGAAGGAGTTGTCAGTTTTGTTTTAGGTCGACGTAAAGCCTTTCTGCTTGTAATTTTGAAATTATAAATGAAATAGAATTATTATCTTGGCTTGGGGCAACGTTTTTAAAATGCTTCAGTTATCAGTTATTTACAGATTTAATTAGTGAAGGTGTTCGTGGGAGATTTAATTTTTGCCGGACACCTGAATTTTTTTAGTCAGCAATCAAAAGTTTTGAAGTATTAGAGTTTAACGAACTCGTTGTCATGTTTGCTCGGAAGCATTAAATTAACTTTTGTAATTGGTGATAAGATCCTGCCGGTAACGAAAGTTTGCTTTCTTTGTTATTCGATTATTCTTTGTTATTTGAAACTTCGATGCTTGATTTTAGCAAACCTCAAAAATTTTAAACGACGCCTAAAAGTAGATAATTTAGCATAGTAGCGAATGTAATAGAGCAAAGTACTTATTGTGTCAGTATAAAATTTGCTGAAGCCAAAAAATATTTATGCTTATTATTTAATATTCAATGTTTGTATTGCTATAGATTTGTACTCGTACTGCTGGAAAGTGTGGCTTCGGGACACAAGAAAGCTTGGCGTCGAGAACGAATTACTGATAAACTGGAAGTGATCCTCCGTGATCCTTACGGTAATCAACATATTTATTTAACACTACGTTACATGTAATGTAATATATATTAAGTAAATTAATGACAACATATTTTGTTTAAATTTTTATATTTGATATCTTAAACAGTTCAAGCGGAGGTCGTTTACAAGGAAGTCAAAAGGATAAAGAGCGTTTAACTTTCCTATTTTTAACTAGCATAAAGTAAAGTTCCTCTGTAAAGTTCAATGTTGTAGTCCAATGAAAGTGTTCAGTTTGAAACGAAAGGGTTTTTCAAATAATCAGCCTTATTCAAATAAATGTAGTTTTATTGTGCCTATACTTATTGTATTTTAATTAGTTCCTTGAAATTACTTCAACTTAAAAAGTAAAACTTCTAGCTAACTTTGTTATCTGTAAACTGTGTGCATTTGAATGGATAGTCCAAAAAAAGCTGCCTCAGGTTCATAAATTATAAATATTTATTTGAAATATTAAATTTGCTCTCAATTTTAATGAATGATTTCTATGCAGGGACTCCCAAATCTGCTGCCCAACAGGGTAACTTGACTGGCCCTGCAAGAATTCTTAATGATGTAGTGGTCTCCTTTTACAATACCATTCAAAAATGGAATGAAGTCTATCTTCAAGGAGTTCGAGTTTTTCAAAGTATTCAATCTAGCAAGTAATGACGATGAAGAGTTTATTTACTAAACGTTAATTTATAGTAGTTATTAAGTTAGAAATATTTCACTTGTCTTTCTCTTTATTATTATATAGTGGAAATGAAAATCAATTTCAATCATCATGTGAGAAACTTGGAGGTCTGGTCGATGTAATGGTATGTAATTACTGAATAAAGCTGTGATGTAAATTCTATCGTAGTAATTTACAACTTTACTTTCATTTGTAGCAACTCCAGCTGACTCAGATGCAGAGTTACTGCTTCAAACTTAAAAACTTGAAGGCATTGAACGACTCAAAAATGAAGATAGGAATTTCATGGACATTCGAAAATTTTGGTAATTTGGAGTCCACACATTTGTAATTTGGCACACAGGCAGGCACAAACTGTAGGGCAGGGCTATCCTCATATTACTATACTTGTGTATAACATTTCGCTCTGAAGGGTAACATATTACTTATTTACAATAAGAAAGTCAATGTCTTACAGCAGACCGATTAGCATCATTTATTGGTTAAGAAGTAGTGTTTAACAAAACTGAATCTGTTGTGGTATAATTGTAAGTCATTGCTGTGGACAGTTGGTGATGTATATAATATGAACAACATGTGACTATAGTTATCAATAGTTACAAGTAATACAAAAGCTCGTTGAAACGATGATGGAAAAACTGATTATGGGAATAATAACAATATGGATTGCTACTGTAAAAAGATTTCATGGGGAAAAGAACATCAAAGGGCAGGCTTCTCATTTCAACTTTGTCATAATCCTACTTGGACTAACTTTATTATCAACACAATTATGCGTCGCACAGTCTCTCACTCGCCCAGAGAAACTAATACAAACTACTCCTACAAACGAAGAGAATTCAGTAACTATCAAGGAGAATCTCACAATTGGGTACTTAACGGCTGTGAAAGGCTCTGTGCCTCTCCGACAAGGCATTAAAATATCTGGAGCGATTCTGCTGGCAATTGAGCGAATAAATAATGATTCAAAGTTACTTCCAGGAGTCCATTTAGACCTCAAATATGGTGATACTGAAGGTGACACAATCAAAGGAACAAAGTTGCTGACTGATATGTTATGTGATGATGTTGCTGCATTTTTTGGTCCTGAAGTATCTTGTCTAGTTGAAGCTACCGTAGCTGCAGCTTGGAACCGTTCAATGATATCTTATCGTTGCGCCGACAGCACTGTATCCGACAAAATGAAGTTTCCCACCTTTGCCCGAACGGAGGCACCAGACACTCAAATTGTAAAGTCAGTCCTTTCAGTTATGAATCATCATCACTGGAAAACCTTTAGTATCGTAGTTGAAGATCCGTCAACTGTACTCGTTGCATCCTCTACAAAAACCACACAGTACACCATCGTTGCAGAAAATCTACAACAATCTGCTGAAGCGAACGAATTCAGAGTATCAAATGTAACGCATTTTATGGATGGGAGTCCGAATTGGTATGAAATTGTCACCAGTACCATGAACAAAACAAGAATTTACGTATTTATTGGCCAAGACAAGAACCTCATTGACATGATGGGAACAATGCAAAGTCTACAATTGTTTCAAAATGGAGAATACTTGGTGATATTTGTTGACACAATGACATATTCTAAAAAGGAGGCGTTAAAGTACTTGTGGAGGCACCAAGACATAACAAATTATATTCTTCAAATTGTGGGGGATATTTCATGTGATAAATTGCCAAATTTTGATGATAAGTTATCTCATTCGCTCCTTGTTGTTACACCAAGTCCACCGAATAACACATATGAACAATTTTCAGAAGATGTCAATAAGTTTGGGGCGAAACCACCTTTTAATTTCTCTGATAAAGGACTGTCAATTATTGGGTTTAACAAAAAGAAGGAGGTATCAGTATACGCTGCTAATTTATACGATGCTGTGTATTTGTTCGCCCGAGCACTCAATAATTTGATGAGCAAGCGACCAAATGTAAGTATTCAAAGCCTGGCAAGGGACGGCCGTTCGATTATCAACGAGATAATTGAAATGAAATATTACGATAGTATTACTGGAGCTAAAATCTCAATTGATGAAAATGGGGACTCAGAGGGAAACTACACTCTTATCGCTTTCAAAAGATTGCAGAAGGACGAGATATTCCAGAGAGAGATACAGAGAAACTTAACACATGTCCGTACTTTCACTTGTCCTTACTTGATGATACCTGTGGCCAACTTTCAACCTCAGTTGTCTGAAAACAAAACTTACCCTCGAATGCGTCTCTTTCCGGGAATGCAGATTGATTGGATTGGAGGAAAGAAGCCGTCTGATGAACCAAAGTGCGGATTCAATCAAGAAAAATGTCATGGACCAGGCCAAGGCTTACGATCTGTAATTACCGCAGGATTCCTTGGATTTGTTTTGTTTGTTGTCATATCTGTTGCTGCAAGCTTGTATCGGAAATGGAAAATCGAACAGGAAATTGAAGGGCTGTTGTGGAAGATTGACGAGAACGACTTATTAGTGCAGCAGCCTTTTAGTGAAAACTCTCAATCCAGAATAAGTCTGGTCAGTGTGGGCTCCTTGGGTCAGGTATATTGTGCCACAGCACACTACAAGGGAGCATTGGTCAGAGTCAAAGAGCTGAAATTAATGAAGAAACACGTTATCTCCCGACAAACGATGAAAGAAATGCGTTACATGCGCGAAATGTGCCATGCAAATATCAACTCCTTCCACGGTGCTGTTATTGCTCCTATGAAGATTACTCTTGCGTTCGATTACTGTGGGAAGGGATCCTTGTCGGATGTGGTAGAAAACGAAGACATTAGACTTGACACTACATTCATTGCTTCCCTTATTCATGATTTAATCAAAGGGATGATGTATTTACACGACTCTGATTTGGGATTTCATGGCAATCTTAAAAGCTCCAATTGTGTCATAACATCACGTTGGGTACTTCAACTAACAGATTTTGGTCTACCGGAACTTCGAGCAGCTTCGTATCTCATTTCTGTCGATCCAGCTGCATCACACGCTTTCTATCAAAATATGTTGTGGAAATCACCCGAACTACTTAGAGAAAAGGGATTTACAGTTGGGACACAGAAAGGTGACGTATATGCCTTTGCCATTATTCTGTACGAAATTTATGGAAGAAAAGGCCCTTACGGAATGTGTGAGTTTGATCCAAGGGAAATCATTGAGAGTGTACGCGACGTTCGAGACAGTGATCAGTACTTTCGCCCAGACCACAACTTTCTTGAGGTTTGTACAACACTATGCCCGGAATTCGTCATTACACTCATGCAAGTAAGAACTTGGTGGCTTGTTGGTGCATGTGAAGGAGCAGTTACTCCACGTCGTTCAGACATGGATGAGTTAAAACCTTTATTTTGTCGACCAAGAGGACTTCAAGTGCTCAGCAATGAGCAGCAAAATCTACGTCGTAGAGCTAGTCCAAAACTTCCTGGCAGTGGGAACGTATCACGTCAAGGATCTTTCTGTGCTGGAAGTGCCCCAAACAATAGTCATCTTCTAGCAAATGCTTCTGTGAACCGAGGAAGTACTCACTACATCCGGAGACCAAGCTTTGATCCTGCATTATTATCACTCTCATTAAAAGCAGCACAAACGACCCACCCTAGTAATAGTAATGTACAAAATCCTGCGTCACACCACCGATCAACTAGTCGTGATAGTCCAAGTGGTACTCCTACGCGAAAGCGGAAGGATGATCACTTAACAGTGCATCGACCTGGTCAGCGCCCTGGCGAATGTTCAGTTACAATAGAACCACCTAGTGATTCCAGCACTGCACAAACGCCAATGGCGTCCCCTTTAAAAACTTTAGATAAGGTAGGAGCTTCAAATAGTGTCCATAGTCTTCCTCAGTCCCCTAGTGATAATAAATTACGGGATCTGTCAAATAAGAAAAAAGTCCTTTTCACTCCCCGAGTAAAATCCTTCCAGCAAGGGATAATGCGTGAGGCGAGATCTCTGGATGTGCTGCTTAGTCGGGATACAACGACTGACCCACTGCCAGCAGCAAGTCCAACTGTCAAAATGAGAAGAATGTCCAAGTCAGTGGATATTGATGAAGCAAATCCTCAATCCAACAACATTGGAGCAAAGGCGGAGAACACAAGTGATCGACGTAGCCATCCTGGGTATACCGGCGGCGGATGTACTACCGTTGACCCACCTGATCATGTTTCTGGACGATCTTCTCCACGAAGTCATCGATGTACCATGCCTCTAAATCATTCATCTTCTTTCACGTCCAGAGATGGAAACCCTGGAAAGTCACATCCAAAAAGACCAACATTTAACAAAAACTACCGAAATCAGAAAAACTTTCAAAATCGAAGTAGCGACTCATTCAGCGTTGACTCAGATGACAGGAATGAAGCTGCTTTCCTTCTAGATCCTGTTTACTCATATGACACAGGTTCTAATCTTGGTGGCGATGACGGTAGTCCAATATCACGAGACGAAGGCGAAGAAAGTCATATAAGCATGCGTGTAAACATTTGCGAAAATCCAGACTCTTGCGACGAATCTGATAAAGCACACAAAAATCCTCATTGGAGAAAGCTTTCTGATCAAATGGAGCGGGAGAAGAAGGGTAGTAGTTTGAAAAAGTGGTTTCAAACCATTCTAAATGGAAACGGGATAGGTAGTTCCGGAAGTGGAGGAGGCAAAAGAAGCAGTGTTGCTGGAAGTGTTCACTCAACAGATGAATGCAAGGTAGTTGACGTTCGTTCCGGTATCGAAAGTAGTGACACAGACGAAGAGAAGGGCTTGAAACCCTTTCGCAAGGGCAAATCGAAAGCAACTAGTTTGTCTAGCGATAATAGATCTAGTGACGTACCTCAGCTTTTAGAAAACGAAAGCGTTTTGTAATGCAAATGATAATTTAATTTCAATGTTGATTGAACCGTCGTCTTTGTCGGCGTCTTCACCATCATTCATCGAGCATTCCATTGTCAACGAAAATACTACTTGTTATAATTCTAAAATTTTACTTCTAGGTCAACTACAACGACGTATAGTTAAGAAAAAAACTTTTTTAAATCATTGAACTCATATTATTCGTTTTGTAACAAATCATAATATGACCGGTGCTTGGACTTGTTTAGGTTTTAATTATAAGAGCACCCTATTTTAGTGCATTACAGATAAGAGGTAAATTTGTCTGACGTGGCATGCGTTAAAATGGTGCCTAACATGTTTGTGTCATGCGTCGGCCCCGGCCGTTTCAAAGTCGACTGTTCCCTTGTGTCATTGTCATTTTTAGTCACTAAGTACATAAGTCTAATATACCTATATTATGAATTTCATAAAGATCTTTAAGAAGAGTTTTTAGTTTATTCCTGTGACTTCAACAAACTTAAGCATTTTTCTAGTGTCAGTATGGTTACGTTACTTAAAATCACCAACAAACAAACAAATGAAACTAAAAATTCCCCTCAGCAGCAGCGGTTTATGTATATGTATACGGAAATATGCCAAAATCGTATTTAATACAGACGTATGATATTGAAGATAAATATGTCTTTCGAGTCTATTGTATATAGCCCCGCTGGAAAAAAGAGAAAACCCAAAAGGTTTTAAAAAACTGATTTATATACATATGTTAAATTATTAAGTCTGAACAAAAATGGAGTTTTATTTTAGTACATCCTTGTTATTATTATTTTAATACTGGTTCTAATCATCGTTGACTTCTTCATTACTATTTGAAAGTAAAAATATGGTCAATCTTTGTTTCCACTTACGTATAGTCATACACAGAGGTCATCAATCATATCATACTCGCCATATAACTATATAAACAAGAATTTAATTATCGCCATAAAACTATATATACAATAATTTAATCAAGTGGAATAATGAAATTTCTTTCACAATGAACGATCGGTCTGCTATTTATTTGTAATGCATTTAAAACTATTGAGATTAAGAGAAATTTTTAAGAGCCAATTTGGCATTTATGTGGCATCAAGTGGCATTTATGGTAATTGAAGTGTATTTACTTATGTGATAAGTGCGTAAAAAAAACTCGCGGAACCAATCAGGACGAACCGTCAATCAACGCGAATTCTTTATTGACGGCTACTCTGTTTCAAAAACTCGTTCAGCTGTTATGGTGCTATTCATGTTTAAATATATATTGTGTTAAAAAAAAGTTGTTAAAGTTTTATATAGGTGGACCAAGTCAGTTATAAAGCATACACCATGATAAAACTGTATATTATGTATAAGTTGGCGTCATTTTTATTTAATTGTACGCGTTGTTTCCTATTTTCAAAAGTGTTTCGTTTGAAACAATCGTGTCCGTTGTTTCACTTGTCAATTTCTCACTTCACATGTGCAAGTCAAATACACGGTCTGAGATTACTTGTATCTGAGGTAATAATATATCGAAAGAAACTGAAATATAACTGACTGTAAAATCCATTTATTGCAAAAAACATCACCAATATTTAACAAATCTAGGTTTTAAAAACTGCACTGGTGATGTATTACAGATTAGGTAGGTTTAAGCACAATAATTCAAAAATGATAACAAATGATAATACATAAAAGTGACCGTATAACTAAACCGATTGAATGACATAATATGGTATCCAAAAATATTCTTGCAAAAATGTACCTACATACGTACATCCTATGTAAAAATAGAATTGATCGCCGGTGACGATCGCATGAGTACAAATACCAAAGTTTATAAACTAGAGCTGTTGTGTACAAGATAGAAGTTATTATATTAAGTTAATTACTTCTTCGTAAACTTTTTCCAGCACCATTTTCTGTACTTCTCTGTACCCCTTTGTCAAATTTTATTTTATTTCTGTTGATAGGATCTGAAAGTACTAGTTCTCCCTAATGTTTGAATGACTGTTACGATTGACAAACATTATAGCATGTTTATCAGTGTTTCAAGTTTCCTTTATTTTTTTAAAAAATTGGAAAACACTTTAATTCAGTTAACATGAGCAATTACAATTATTGTTGAGCATGCGTAAAATCGGACGGAAGTGATTTTTTAGAGAAAGAAATTCTTTTGAAGATACAATTCAGATCGGATGCTGTCAGCATCATCGTGTACATACATGTTTTACATGTTGGTTTTCGTTTGTTCATTCTACTGGCTAAGCATTTAAAACTTTTATAAGAATAGCCGAATATTGAGTTCTCAACAAAGAGCATTTATAAAATATATATTGTTAAAAATAATTCTACATTTATGTATGTCCGAACAATATTCGTTAGGTGGTTCATTATGCATAATATATTGTATAACTTAGTGTGATATGTGACTTTCATTTAATAACGAATATTAAAATGAACATGTTTGTTCGAGAATTGTATAAGATAAATGCTACTTATTTTCACATTCACAGTGGAATCTGCTGAAGTCCTATCCCGAGCATATCTTGTCGAAACCGAAAGAAAGGAAAAAGTAGCAAACTTGTTAAAGGAGTATTCGCCAGTTACAAAAGGATTTGAAGCCTTGTCAATAGCATGGACTCAGCTAGTTTCGATTGGTCCCGACGAAGAAATGATGTTGAAAGCTACTAACTATGAAGCAAACCTAGGTTCTCCGTGGGGATTGTGAAAGAGTAATTAATGCAACGTGCAACGCTGACCAATAAGTGTAACTATACCAAACATTATTTCTAGTAAAAATAAAGATTCGTAAACAAATTTCCAAAAAGACTGGAGTTACATAATTTAGATGATGTGCTGAAGGGTAGCCTTAGCTGTACACACGAAAGCTGCACGTCATCATCATCATCATCTTTTTTCAGGTGCATTTTGAGATCCAATGTCGCTTATAAAAAAGACTGGAGAAGAAGAAACTCCAGTCTTTAAAAATAAAAATGGTACCACTTTGATTCTACATAAAAGTATCATTTTACATTCAATCCTTTTACAAAGAATCCAATCAGGGTATTTCTCAATATTGAGGAATATTTCACAAAGTCCTACAAAATCTTACGACGACGTTTATATGTATAGGTAATATAATATGCAAATCATTTCATATAGTGGCATTACTTTTCTTCTGTCGAGATTTACCTTTCGGTCGATTATCATCTACTAAAACGCCATTTTTATCCTTGCGTCGCACTCTTCCATTCCAGTAGCGGGTTTCTTCTGATCCATCTGCGTACATTATTTTCACTGTACCATTTGTATATATACGCTTCACAAATGACTCTGTTCTAACTTCCTTTTGACCACTAGGCCACGTTATGATGCATTTGCCATTGGGTTCTTTTCTCATCACAGATCCATCAACGAAATACACTTCTTCCATTCCAAGTGTATCAACTATTTTTACTAATCCGTCAGCGTATGTATAGATTTTGCTTCCGTCGCGCTTTATGGTTTCTAAAACACCGCTATCGTATTCAAAGTAAAATCAAACATTAGACAAAAATTTTGTACAAGTCCAACACACTAGACCAACAAACTCAATCTTCACATACCTGTCGTATTCAATTACTTCGTCGCCATTAGGATAGGTAATCTGAGAAAATCCTAATTCCTTGTAATAATATCGCACTGAACAATCTTCAAACTCATCCATGATGTCCTTATTTACCAAAATATTTCTTAGATAAAATGCAAAAATATTGAATTATTTAGACAGACCGACAATATAAAAATCAGAAAAATACATTAATTGTGATTTTTAAAAACAACCTAGTTAATTTTTTATCCGTTGTCACCCTAGTTATTGTTCCACATTCATGGCGCATTTCTACGTAATCGGAAGGCATAGTTTTATCTGAATCAATGTCACTGAGATGAACCACTCTTACTGTACTATTAGCTTGTCGGTCACGTGAATCATCATCAACTCTGGGTTCATCTGCATTTGCGTTTCGCTCATCAAATTCCACTAGCGAATTAGGAGCCACTTGTGACAAGGAATTGGTTTCTGGGGAAGTCATAGTGTCCGGACTGTTGTGAAGTTGCCTATTAGCGTTTACTTCGTCTGCAAATTGAATGCGCTTTGGTGGCTTTCGTATTGGTTTCGGAGCTATTGCCTGTTTCGTTAACATGGGTGGCCGTTTCAAGGCTGCAATTCTTGGAGGAACTGGTTTACACTTTTTTAAAGTATCATTTTCATTTTCCAGAGCTTTGACCCTTTCCTCTAATTTCTTCTGTTGATCTGACCATCTAGAAATCCGTTTGTTCATATCAACCTTCGTTTCTCGGAGTTTTTCCGTCAATTCTTTTATTTTCGAGTCATTTTCATCTTTGGAAGTTTTTATTTTATGATAGTCTGTTATGAGGCTTTGAAGGTTTCGCTTTTGAGTTTCCACTTTTTTCTTTTCAACCTGCAACTTCTGCTCTTCTGAGTTTTTAAGGTCTTGGAACATTTCCCTTTCGCGTTCTAAAATAGATTCTTGAAGCTCTAAGGAACGTTTGATTTCCGCCATTAAGACATATTCTGTACCATGCTTCCTCTTAATTGCTTCTATAACCTCACTCATTTCATCGTCTGAAAGAAATAGCAATAAATGAAAATAATTTTTATGGAATAGCCTTAACTGTTAACGTCTTTTCTACACAAAATTGAAATGAATGAGCAATAACATGATTACCAGAAGTATCATCATGGTCAGCAACATCCCCATCGATTTTCCCACTTCCTGCTGAGTAATTAATACCTGAATCTTGAACATTTTCATTAGCTTTAACATTGACATTGCTCCCATCACCTTTCTGCTCGCTGATTTCATCTTCTTCACTCTCACTATTAATCTCAATGATATAATTCTCGGACATACCGCTGGATTCTGACTCACTATAAATGTCTCCAATATCTTCTTCGGGAATAGACTGATGCGTGTTATTCAAATCTAAATCGCAATTTACAAACCTTCGCACATATGACGCTGTCGAGTCAAAACTTTCATGGTTTGTCAAATGCTCCAGAGCTTCAAACATTCTCAACTCTTTATTCCTAGAAAGTGCCATTGTTCTTGGTCAGGGTCACAATTAATTTCAGATGTCAAATGCACAAGTGACAACTATAAAAATATAATTATGTAACCCAAAAAGTTAAACTTGCTCAACAAAATGAAATCAACTTGATTGTTGATCTTGCTATACAAATTTGCTTCTTGTGTTGGTGAGCGATTGACAATGTTTACGTTATACTCTTCCAAGCAATGCTTTGGCGGATACAATCGTCAAAACATGTTTTCCCTCGTCTCATTTCTATGCATTGTTAGTATTATGCTGTACTGTATCACTGTACTAGTTGATATTCCCCGCTACGCTGGGGAAAACATCACTGGAGGACATACTAACTATTTGAAACACGTTAAAATTAGTAATTGTTCGGGATAGATATCAAAACATCCAGTGGAAAAAG
>JAHZNA010005352.1:0-17921 GCA_027743935.1 Sinodicranocentrus sp. ZH6 | reverse complement strand
CAATTTTTCAACAAATATTGTTTTTTTATCAAATTTTCTACGCTCCTTTTTTCCATTATATTTGTATGGTTTATTAGTTTTGGGACGATACTCTTTAATTATGTTGTGTGTGTCTGTCCATCTGGCCGTCTGTCCGAACGATTCTTCGACAACGCCTCAACCTATCCACTTTGGTTTAAATAATAAATCCATGCATAAATAATATCTCGCCAATGTTCCAATGTGGGGACCTTCAGCAAGTTCCCGTCATAGGTACCTTAACGTGCTTCCCTATTTCAAGGGGCATATGATGAGTACCATATCAATCAACTCGTAATAACGAGTATAGCATGACAAGTAGGACTTTCAGCAGGTACCTTAAAGCGTCAGTCTTTTTTAAACAGTATTTCCAACAGTGTGTCTCACATCGGGAAACATCTGTAAATTCCTTTTGCGAAAGGCTTATTACAAATTATGCAGAGAGAAACATCTTCATAACCTTTTTCGTTAATAAGAGACGCTTAATGGCTTAATAGAGTACAATTTCTTTTGAACGTGCGACTGTTGACTGTGTACTCCTATACATCGGGAGACAATGAGAGATATCAAAATTAGAGCAAAAGAACACGAAGCTGATATCCGACATATAGTAGATACGAGAATTTTGCTCCAAACCTTACACATCCATGAGAATCCAGACCATAGGATTTATTTTGGCTCCACTATAATTTCTTCCGATTTTTATAAATTTTAAATTTACTCCTTTTCGATTTTTGTTTGTCACTTGCTCTCGAATAATGTTGAGGGAAGCTTGAGAGTTAAATGTTAAAATAAATAATAAATCCTTTAAATAGCCAAAAAAAAAGTCTACTATAAGAGTACAATTTATTTATAATAGTTATACTTCATTCTACTCATAATAAAATATGCACATATACACAAACAACTATTGACTATGAAACACGAATAATATGCTATCGGTTAATCCAAATTTGAATTATACATACGAAAAGAAACCTGTTAAAGTGCTCAAAAAGCTTATCAAGTCGGCAAAGTGTTTTATTGTGCACATAAACAAAGGTTACGCTAATGCGTACTTAGCATCAATTATATTTAAATGCCATGTTATGTATATGTATATTGCACGTCTTCGGAACAATAATGCAAGTCACGTTACATTAGCGTTGCATTCATCAAATTGGGAAAATGCCTAATTGTCTCGTCTGCGAGTCATCAAAATGATTTAATAGAAACTTCACGGGTTAGCATAATAGAATGCTGTGTCTGAGCTTTCTGGTCATACGTAAAATGACGAAAATAAACAAATCAACTACTCAAAATACTAAAAATGTATAAAAAAATATTTTTATTGATTAGATATGAAAATAAATACGGCTTAAACCAATTCATTTTACAATTATTTCTTCGTTCGTTTCAATTCCCTCAACTTTAGCATCAACTTCTATTTCAGCATCCACATTTACAGTCTTTTTTCCTTTGACACGCTCCGCATGAAAAGTATGCACATGTTTTCGAACACTGCTTTTGTAGGCAAATGTGCTCGAACACCATTTACATTTGAAGCGTTTTCCGGAGTGAATCCGTAAGTGCATTTCAATAGCCTGGGCAGTTACCATTTTTGGACAGTGAGGACACTGGTGTTTGCCAGAACCGGAATGAGCGGAAGTCATATGTGCGTTTAGAAGTCCTTTTGAGGGGAATCCTTTCTTGCCACAGACTTCACAAATGAGTAGTCCGTTTTTAGTATGGAATTGTCGGATATGGAGGTCAAGTCCCATTTTTCTTTTGTACTTTTTAGGACAATGCGGACACTCGTGCTGTTGACCTTCCGAATGAGATATTTGGTGGGCTTCAAGAGCTGATCGGTAGTTGAATTTTACTGCGCATATTTCGCAAATGAAAGGACCGTTTCCCCAAAGTTTTCTTTGTTTTGATTTTTTTACATTGGCTACCCCCTCGTGCACCTCGGCTTGGTGTTTCTGGAGCTCGACCATGCCAAGAAAGACGGAATTGCAGAAGCGACAGCGGAAGTTTACCCCGACATGAGATTTTTCGTGGATTTCGAGCTCCTTTTTAGAGATACTGTAGAAGAATTTACATTTCTGACATAAGAACAAATCCAGACGGTTATCATCGCTGTGGATAATATTGAAGTGGTGCATGAGCCGAGTTCTGTAGCGGTATTGGCGGTAGCAAAGGGGGCACTTGTAAAAGTTGTCAGTTTCTTTTTCAATATGGAAGATTTCGTGAAGTTGAAGTCTGAACTTGGTGAGAAATCCACGACCACATTTTTCACATTCGAACACTTCGTTTTGATGACACGTCCTAAGATGTTCATTGGCTTCTGTTGCAGAGGCGAATTCTTCGGAACAGTTGTCATCATCACAATATACCACTCGTGGTCTGTCCAAATGTCTGTACCTCATCTGCAGATCACATAGTTGCTGAGTGGTGAAGGTGTCAGAGCAGTATGGACAGAAAATGGTATGGTTTGAAGGATCCTCATGGTTGTCCTTGATATGACCTCGGAGATCAAAGAAGTTGTTCCCAGTAAAATCGCACATTTGACACTTGAGCATTTCCTGCTTATCATGTTTTGCAGCAATGTGATCAAACAATTCCGGACCTTTGCTAAAGGAAGCTTCACATTCCTCACATTTTAGCGATTCTAAACCCTTTGAAGCTCCTGTAGGTCCTGCATGGTGACCAACACGGTGCCTATGTTTAGTGAGCTGTTTTGACGTATCAAATATTTTGAAGCAGCGGTCGCATTGATGCTCTCTCAGAGGTTCGTTTTCTTTTGGTGGAATTATCGGATAAGATCGTCGTTTAGATTTGCCAGGTGTAGGTGTTGAGGTTAAAATCTTTCTGGAGATGCTTTTTATAGAGTTTATTTTTATTTTCATTTCATTTTCAGAATCACTGCTATTTACTAGGGGCATGTAGTAATCATTGTCATCTATAAAATTATCTTCATCCAACAGATCCGAAAATTCATCCATCTCATCCTTGATGTAAAGACCATTTGATAATTTTTTGGATGCTGACTTTCGAACCCATTTTCTTGAAGCTTCTACTCTCTCCTGTAACTTTTCCAACGACTCTTGGAGGACCCTTACGATGGGAATTATTTTAAGTGTTTTAATATCACCTGGAAGGCAGAAAAGAAAACTCGTGAATTTAAATGCCATTACGTAGTTGTTAGTTCAAGAATTATATTTTTAGTTATATAATTAGTAATTCAAGACATTTTACATTTCTCTACGATTTTCATACGAAAAACTTCTAAAACAGTAGGATCCTTCTCACACAAGTACTCACAATCAGTTGCATTATCTGTCGACACATTCATGTCATCATTCTCTGCTTTAATTTTAATTTGCACCACAGGTTGCGCCAAAGCCTCCCTGAGTAACTTGACCCTCGAAAGAAGCTTCATTTCTAAAGTCCAAAGTTGATTGAATGTTTCTAAAAGATAGATTAGGAGATTATAGCAAGTCAAACAGAATGGGTGTTCGTGACCCTTGCTATCCTTCGTTTTCTCGAACTCTCTGCATTTGGAGAGAAGTCCGGAACCCATTTCAGCGCCCAAATATTGATCACAAAAACGGAGAAACTGTTGATACAAATTACAGCCACTATTTAAATCACTCGTAGTTTCTTTTAACGGGTGAGTCACTGGTTGGGTGCATATTACACAATTAGATAATTCCGTCATGATTAATGACATAAATAACGACAGATTACAGCTCCAACTAAATTTAAAGTTTATGTAATTGTGAATTAAGTTGTATGAACTTGTGTCTTCACTTTCCACAACTTTTTTTAGAGGACCAGAACGTAACGCTGAACGTCGTAACGGCATTCAGAGATAATTAAACTGTCAACTGTCAACGGTTATGTACTAGGCTGTTAAGTAAATGAACGATACTTTATAACGCGCATCTCGTATTTTTGCTAATATGCACGTGTATGCAAATGCTCTTAATAATTTAGCATTTTTGGCAACTTGCGACTTGACAAAATAAAAACACTTTCAACATTTCTGTTTATTATTATTGTGAAACATGAACATGGTTTATTGAAGATCGGTGGACATCAGGAATCAGGACATCCCGCTTGTACTTGTTACTGCTTTGCAGGGGGCATCCTGAAGGACAAACAAAGATTTGTCGGCGTTTTTACAGAAAGTAAATTCCCATAACAGCTTTGCATAGAATCTGCAACTGTGGTCTGTGACGTGAAGGTAAACTTTATAGTTTTGTTCCGGACTCATGGATAATTACTGCTAAAGAATATCGAATATCTTATGGAAGGGATGACAATTGCTTAAACGAACTGATAAAAGATTCCTCTTCATCTGGATTTTTTCCTGTTTCAGTTTTTTATCCTATAATGGACAATGAAATTATAATATGGTGTATTTTAGTGAGTAAATTTTTACCTTGTAATTGAATAATAACTTTATAACTAAAACTGATGATGTCACATTGTGAATAAAACAACAATAATTGGATTTATCGTTAGATTAACTTTAACGTGGTACTAAAACGCAGCAGTAATTTGATGACCGACAAGGGTTATCTTCTGGATTAATCCTGATGAATGGTGAAGGACAATTGTACTGTACGAGTTAGAAGTACAGAAACTTGCGACAACCGATGAGTTCAAACATGGGGGAGCAGACCAACCCTGAATCTGAAGGACTATAACAAACGTATCTATAAAAAAGTATTGGGAAAAATTAAGAAGACAATAACTTTTTGTTGCATACCCCATCAAACAGAGTTAAAATTCAATAGAATTAACAGCGCTCGAGCCATTTTGCCTGTCAAATGTGAGTTATTAATATATTTTTGATTTCAAATAGCAGAAATGATAAGCATAAATAGTTGCTAAATGGTGAGTCAAATGCAATTGCAACATTGACTGTGTTTTCAATTGAAATTGTTTAAATACACAAGGTTAACCCAATCTATGTAATCCCTTTAGCCTCATCAACTAATTGTTTCAAATGTTTTACACTTTTACAAAAAAATACCGTTACATCTTTATAGATTGAAAAAATGCATGAGAGAAGGATTCTGTACGAGAACGAAACTATATACAATATACAACATACAAAGAAACTATACAACGAACTATAAAAAATTAATAAACGCATTTTTATAATTGTGACTTTATAATTATAAAAAATATTTATAATTGCAACATATATTAGTTCATAATTAAGTAACGGGAGCTTACAAAGAACCCTTTTTTAGTGTAGCGAAAGTTGAGGCAAGGGACATATCAACTCAACTTTGCAGCAAAAATCACGAATCTGAACTCCGTTTTCCGTAAAGCGCATGTTTGGCCGAGTTGTGAGAGAATTTATATCGAAAGTTCCCATTGAAATAACATGGGGAAAAAATGTATATTTTTTTATATCAAATAATAAAAGATAAAAAATAAGTCAGATTTTGTAAATAAACTTTGTTAAACTTTGTCAGTTTTTTTTACCCACTTTGATTATTATGTGCTTTATGATGACTAAAGTTGTAGCATGGCAAGATTTTGCATTAATGTATTAATTTACGACAAGATAAGTAGCGTATAAGTTAAGATGATATTATTAGAAGTGTTCAAGTAATACTTCAAGAACGAAATTCAGCACTTTACTGTGTAGATTGTATGCCCTACTTTTATGAAGGGATTAAAAATGATCTCGAGATAGTATATGACAAAATAATTGTTGTTTCGGGGATTTATATATACCCTGCTAATTAATTACCATTAACAAATTTGGCAACAAACCAGCCCCAGCCAGCAGTTCAGAATGAATTTGGCAATAATTCCTGGAAATCACATTGTTTATTTTTACGGATGTTTTTACGATTTTTTATTCTAATAACATCTTTTGAATGATTACCGCTTTTCTATGTACATAAAAATGAACAGAATAGGAAATTAACAATATACAAAGTACCGCACAACTAGATAATTTGACACAGTGAAAGTAGGTATGCTAAAATGCAATTGAACATTTTTTTAAAATGAATTTTCACATCGCGAAACTTGAAAACTTCAGTCTACAGCCATGGATACCAAGTAGGGTCCATTTTGTGCAAATTATCTTCCTTGCTTGCGGAAGCGACCAGCGTGCTTACCTAGATAGTCAATACAAATATTATGTAGCAATAACTATAAATTACGTAATAAGTAACATTATAACTAGTAAACTACCCCCAAAACTATAAAAAAATGAAATCTCTTATTGCATCCCTCATCACTGCACTAACTAAAATGTTACCTAATACTTTTCTTCTTCACTCAAAACCTTACCTGTGTAGCTGATAAATCTATTAGTCGACTGGTGATTCTTTTTACTGCAGGATATGCTAAAGAAGCAACTGATTTAGTATTCTCACTACCAGCACTTTCCATTGCTTCTCCATGTTTCAAATGAATCGCGTCCTGCTTTCTCCTCAGGAATGACGCCATCTCATCCCCAACGATAACGCGTAGGATTGCTTGCATTTTATATTTAGGACAGGAAAGGCATTTAGACAACGCAATTACGCCCTGTAGCATGGGACCATTGACGCCATGAGGAGTCATGAACTCGGAAATATTCGGTGTTAAACGAAAGGGTACAGCCCGTCTAGAATTAAGCTCTCCTAAATATTAAAACAAATACCAATTAAATAGTTAATGATGATTTACAATGTCAATGGAATATCAGGAGGTAACAGCGAGTAAGGAGACTTATGAACAAATTATACATAATTACAAAACTTAAATTTCAAAAAAATTCAAGCTAGAGAGGTGTGGCACACTACCATTCTAAATTTTTACGCTCAAGTAAACAAACATTTGATTCGAATTTTTAAACGAAGAGATATTTTACATCTTGGTACACCACTCTCCACTGCACTATGCTAGTCGTAAGTAGCGCATGAGTACCTGTTTGGCTATCAATATCGAATTTTAAATATGACATCGCCACCAATCCCGAGTTCTGATGAATATTGATCATTCTTGGATTTAATCCGTTTAAATGAAATACGTAGTCCATAAAGCCACCGAGGCAAAGCTGGTTTGTAAACTGTAAATGAAAATGAAAATTTAAAACGTTAATTAGGAATCGGTGCGTGCTGCAAAAACATGACAATTAAAACTTTAAATCCAGACCATCTTTCGAAACATCCAGAAGTCAGAGGCAGAATGAAAGTTGTTCCAGGCCCAATTTTTAAGAATTGTGGAAGGAATAAGTGTAGTCTGAATGTCATTGTAGATCTCGTGCATGAAACAATCAAGCAATTGATCATTCCAGGTTTTCTATTATGTATTATAGAATAGAAATAGTTGGGTATTTAATGAACCATTTATCAAATAAACGTTTCGTTGAGTTATTTTACATAATAATCACATCGAATAATTTATTTCAGCTTTACCTGTTGGTTTTGATTCTTCACCAGGTTTTCGTAGTAGCGCACCACTGGAAAATCGTACTCTAATTTCTGCTTACTGCAAAACTCTCCAAAAATTTCAAGCAATGAAACTGATTCCTGGTTATCCTCGACAAGTCGGATGCAATGATTTATAGGTACTGACCTTGCTACAGCAAACTTCATGTAGCGTTCAGCCGTAGCCTGGAAAGCAACACACAAGCAACGTTACTTACGAATCACCTAACTTTTTAAGGAGTCAATGGGAAATCAAACGCTATGGAAGTACCTTATTTATAGCCAGTAAATCATTAAGCAGATGAAATAATTGAAGAATGTGATCCTCTCTTAGCCTATCAGCTACAGCTGATTCACTGGAAATCATATACGGATAAACTTTTCCATTATCGCCACGAATACGGATTCTCCTTGCTACATAACCCGGCTTTGTCACAATCTCAACCACGGGTTCAAAATCGGCAATTTTAATAGTTTGTTGCTTGAGCTAAAAATTAAAAAAAAACATACTGAAGAAAAACACAAACACAAACCAAGCATACCAGCACACCAAAAATTATTCACACGCATGTTATATTCGAATACAAGAAACCTTATATGTAAGAAATTCGCCTGGGAGAATAATGGAAGCCATTCTATACCTAAAACTTCTTAACAATCCGATTTCGTTGTACAAGCGCCTACGAGTTTACAAATATTTTGTTAAGTAATTCAATTTTTCCCAATGCGACAAGTAAATAATATTCAAAAAAATACTTCTCTTCGTCATTCTTAAAGCACAAAATAGTTATCCACTTGCGTAGCTCCTCAATCAATACAAGCAATTTAGTCGGGGAAGGAATCTTGGAAAAGTCTGCGATAAATTGAGATTTTAACCGGCTGTCCTCTTCTTTTAATGCTACAAAAATAATTGATTACATGCTACAGAGTATATTCCATACTATTAATTCATTGTGATTGGTCAATATCATAAAACATACGAAGGCTTTCACCAAAATTAACTAAGTTCCGCACAAATCCTTCCAGCTTTGCGTGATTATAGTCCCGAATATCGTTTCTATTTTCGAACGCCATTTCGTAGCACTTCTCCAATCCAATGTATAACTGCTTAAGTAATCCTTCCCGCCATCCATGCTCAATATGTATTATCTACGCAAAATAGATACTACAAAACATTCTATTTAAAAAAAAAATAATATTTTTCATTTACGCAATTACCTGCTTTATTACTTCTTGTAAGGTATACAACATCATGGGATAGTATTTTTTGAAAGCGTCCAATATTTTGGAGCAACGTGTAAATTCCAGAGACGTCTGGTCACTCGATTTTCTTTTTGAACCTTGACCAGCACTACTTGATGAAGCTTTAGGTGAACTTCCACCTTCTTCTTCACTGCTCAGTCTAGTCTTTAAAACTTTAGCAATATCAGACTTATCTTTGTGCAATGTCCACCAAGCAGCCATCACTGGAAAATAAACAGCTTGTGGATACAATTTAAACAGTTGGTCTAAAATCGCTACCGCTAGCCTTCCTTCATTTTTCAGATATAAAGAAATCAATTGCGGGATCCACGGCAGCCACTGGATTCCTAGAACCAATGAACATTTTTTCTCCCCAAAAAAATTTGACAAAATTCCACTGTCATCATCATTCATGAGAATTGCCACCACTGATGCAATATATTTCCTCGTTCTGGCTTCCTTATTATGCTGACACGCCATAAGAAATGCAGTGACAGCTTCAACCCCAACAGACATTTTCTGTGGGGTTTCCAAATAGCATGCTTCCAAGTAGTCTCCCCAATGACCCCATGCTTGACAGAAGGAGTCGTCAGCTTGACAAGATGCAGAAAAGGCCTTATTTGCATCTTCCAATAAATTCATTTGAGAGAAGACGCACCCTTTTAAATTTAAAAAGTCAGCAATTCTCTCTTTCGAATACTTCGAAATATCAACAGATTCCAACATAGCGTGAGCTTCTTCAATCAGACCCATCCCTTGAGTTGGAGCGAGCTCCAAGCAGCATTTTACTCGTTCTTTTATATTTACAAAAATATCATCATGTCCTTTAGGAAGTTCGTCAATCCTAGATAAGGCTTGGAGAGCAACTTCACTACAACCCTGATGTCTGGCGGATTTATAAAAGCAGTTTACTTCCTGGAAAATGAAAGAAAAATAGTAGCAGCAACTCTGACATTTTATCTGATGCATATGTGTACACCTATCCTTATCAACAATTAAGTAACAGGCCTAACCTGCGCCAACGCATTGTTAATCACTGACTGAATTTCTTTATGTAGGATGACCATATGCTCACTGCTTTCATTAGATTTTGAAGAAAAATACTTAACGACGAATTGCAAAACGAGCGCCCTAAAATGAAAAATGTCTGCCAAACTGTTCAAGTCATCAGATACCGCCGGTCGTCGTTTTTTCCATTGGCTAAACACCCTTTGCAATGTAGGTATACTATCAACACCCTTATCCAAAACAGAACGGAACACTGTTATCGCCTCTTGAAGTTCCATTACCTTTAAAATTAAACTTTATGTGATTGCAACTTCAGTTTATGATCGATGAAATATAACTTTAGTGGATACCTGCTGACTAGCATGAAGAAATTCAACCTGCGAGCTCGTTACAAGATTGGGCAACTTTTTCCAGAACTGGCTAAGGATCCTTTGAACAAAGTCTGCATGCTTCTTAGCATTTTTTAGATTTTTGGAGTCTTCTGAGCATGCTTCAGTGTATCCTTGTATAATATGGAACCTCCAAATGAGCTCTTTAGGGCATACCAGTTCCTTGTACATGGCATCAATTATAGTCTTTGACATTGTCCAGGAACCGCTTCTCCATGCAGCCTCTAGTTTCAAAAAGGGGTTTGTTCCTGCATTACTCCCACTGTACTCTTCGATCGCTTCCCACTGATTAAGTTTCTGGGCACATCTGAAAACAAAAACTGGGTATATTATCATGCAAAAGTGTAATACCATGTGTAAACCAGGTGTAAACTAAATTTCTTACTTGAGCCACTGTTCCTCCATGAGTTTCACCTCCCAAGCAGGAATCTGTAAATCTTCTTCCATAACTCGGACCATTGCACTCTCATATAGTGTTTGTGCCTTTGTAAAATTGCCTTGTAGTTGATTTGAGACTGCTGCTGCGACTTCACAAATTTGAGTGCGACTCTCCCAAAGAGCCCCCCAAAGATCATCTTCTTTTAGAAGGGAATACATATTGGAAATGTTTATTAGCAGATCAGGAACGTCCACGTCGCTGTCATTTTGTTTCTCAACTTCACTTTCTGATTTTATACAAAGAGTTGAACTATTGTGAACAACAAGGTATTCCATATTCAGAGTCATGCGGTGCCAGAGGTTGTAGGTTTTGGCAACATAATTCATGAAACGCCTGAAAATTGGAAATATAATAAGTCCGACAAAATAATTAAAGTAAATTAAATTTAAAAAAAGTGTTCTTCAAATAAATTAAGTCTTCTTCATACTAAATATAAACTTACGGTTGTAATGGCACAACAGGACGGCATTTCACTAACCCTTCTAGAAACGTATTTGTGGAGGAAGGGTTTCTTAAATTTTGTTTAAGGTGCGCCCGACTTAGCAAAAATGGCTGCACACAGCATCCAAATTCCCGACGTTCATTTTCCGAGAGAATTCCCCAAACTTGTGGTAAGAAATTGATCCATGTGTCTTCCGCAAGAGATATGGAGAGGCAACACAGTTTGGCAAGTGGGTGAAGCAAGTTTGCCAAGTTCAGTTTAATCGTATGTGTATAATATTCCCTTCCATTTTCATTCGAATTCTCTAACAAATTAAAATCAACTTCCCTTCTAACATTGTCAACCAGTCTTGTCAATACAGCTTGAATACCCGCCTCATCGCTGTCATCCATACCAGCGATAAGATTCACATCTGCGTCAATATAATCAGAAAATCCAGCATGCAAAGTTTCTGTGTTAACATCGGCGGAAGGAACAACAGAATTAAGTAGCAGTTCAATACAATGCGGAATCCAGTAGTGATTTGCAGCACCAGACCAATCCTTACCACATACAATATGCTTCAGCCTGTCATAAGCGCATTTGGATATGGAATTGTTCCAAAGCAAGAAAAACTTTGAGCGAAGTTCAGGATTTTGGGAACGTAATCCAAAGAAAAAAGCCTTCTCCAGCACTGTCGCAAACTCCGCCTGCTTTAACCACTTATGAGAATATACGAAATATACTATATTGAGAAACTTGAAAGCAAGCTGATGCTGTTCGGGAAACCTCATTTCAATGTTTCGCAACAACTTTACAAACAACAAACTCTTTTCTCTATAATTCGGTCCTTGATTCACCACAATTGGGTCAGTACTCACTATCCACTCATCTACCATTGCAACAACAGTTTCTAGAAGGGCAGCACTTTTTGATTTATCTATCAATTCAACCAACACACCTCCAATATATCGTCTTTTAAGGTCATCTCCTAGCATACCAACTCGGTTCTTAAGCAGCTTTAAACAGTCCATAAGAATGCTAATACCTTCATTAGGGAATTTCGGCATGCTGAAATGTTGTTGAGTGAGTTTTTCTAAACATCTGACAAATATCACAATCATGTCATCCAAATATTGAGGATTTACAGAGCAGTACAACTTAATCACAATGAGTGTTCCTAAAATATGCTCTGGACCGGTTCCAGGTTCGACCAGATACTTTTTCAAGTTGTTCTGAACCGCTAATCGCATTTGATCATGGAACGAGGGACTTGTATGTTCTGAGTTTGAGCTGGACAATGCGTTTTCCATTGAGTACTGCAAAGGGAGGATTTTTACCAACTGAACTAGTAGATTGCAGACAGCAGTAATCACTGGGTGGTTGCACGATGCAATGCAGGTCATGATTCCGTTCCGAAGTAGCAAACTATTTTTCAAAACCACTTCCACAGTCATTGCTCTAGTTAATAATGTAAAGACCTCGAGAGTGATACGTTTTTTATTGAAAGCTGCATCACCACTCAACTCTGCCGACAGGATACTATTCATCCAGTTAAGATCAGCATTATTTATCTGATTTTTCCACATGTCAGCTTGCACAACACAGTTGAGGCGACTTTGACACTTTTGGGACAAAAATTTTTCCAAGGAATCGACTTCAGAGTTATCTTTAACCTGTAACAATTACGGAAAATGTAAGTCATATGCATATGAAGGAATTTTAACGAATATAAATATAGATACAAGGTTTTTCCAAAATCAGAGGCTAACTTACTTCAAGGCACGCCATTTTCAACATAATGTCCAATAAAACTCCCTTATAACCAGAGTCCCGGTCTGTCAGCATAGAATCCTGACTTTCGATTTCACGACTTCGTTCCTCCAAATCCAACTTGATTATTGTACTGACAACTTCAATAAAAATGCTCTTTGTAGTAATTCTGTGCGCTAAAACAGCACTATCAAAACTGCCACGTATGTCATTTATTAAATCATTAACATGTGCAAATACGCCCTTTCTGAAGTTAAAATAGGCTTTCCAATGAGTGATAACCATTTGAAAAAACTTTATCCGCTGCCGTCTATCCCCGAATTTCATCCTCTCAATCCACGTGATGAACATGAGGTTAACGTCTTTAATTTTTGAGAGGGTATTTATAACTACTCTTATGTTAGATGTAATAGCTTCAGGAACTGTAATTCTAAGGACAGCTTCCAAAGCCTGAATAACCATATTCTGGTCGACAATACACCGTGAGAAAATATACGCCAGTAGCAAATGTCCATAATAACTAACTTCGAGAGCGCGATTGTTGTCGCTGCTTGAGTCCGCCGATATGTTTAAAATGTTAGACCATCCGAACATGATCAACTTCTGTTTCAGCATTGACTGTTCCAGATGCTGCTCAATATACTCATAGCCTTGATCAACGAGCAAGCTACAAAGCTTACAAAGTGAGATTCGAAAATAATCATTCCTCCAAACACGTTCACTTTTGTTTACAAAGATGAGTACATCGTTGGCTATTAAGGAAAGTATGTCGTCATTTGTGTCCAAGTATTTAACGAGGTCGTGGCCATGTCCATTTTGAAATACACGAGCAAAACAAGGAATTATCACATGATTAATAAGATTTGCTAACATGATGGGATCTTCGTTGTTCTTGAATAATTTGACAAACTCTTGAAACAGTTGTTTATGCCATTGTAGAGGATACGCAGGAAGAGTATTTTCGAGAAATTCCGCTACAAGATGAAATGATAAAGGAAAATTTTCATAGATCTTGAGGAAAACAGGACGCAAGAGTTGGAATAATGTTTCAAAGTCGTTAATATTCCTTTCTACGCAGCATAATATGACTTCAGCAACCAAGGTTCCCGGTTGGGACATCACAAAAGGCAGTGGTGTGCTTGAAGAATTGCCGTCACTACAAAATAGGGCTTGGCATGAGTCACTTGCCCACAACATTTTCAAAGAAGCAAATAAACTTGATTCCATTTGATCATATAGCCATTTATCGTCAAAGATGTTTAAGATTTGGATAATTCTCACTGCAAAATACTGAATGCCGTCATTCTTGTTGAGTAACTCATTTAATCTCGCCGGATCCTTGATGAGAATATCCCGGACGCATTTGGAATCTGGATGTTTAATAACATCGATTAACAAAGAGATAAAAATTGCTTTGGCTTTTGGCTGTACTGCTTGAGTTGGAGCAAAAACAATGTTGACAAACTGTTCAGGACGTTTTCCGATGAATTTTAAGAGTAGGCTTCGTATAATTTTGGAGTTACTCAAGGAAAGCGATTCTTCGCCTTGAAGACATAAGCTACATATCTCGTGCAATAATAGGTTATCTATTTGGGGCACAATAACCATAAACATGTCAAACATGGCTGTACAATAAATCATGTCGTCCTTTTTGAAAGGATCCCGATTCCTATTTAACCCGCCAATGAAATTGCGAAACAATTCAACAAGCTTCTGAATTATACTTCCCTGAACAACTAGAGGGAATAGCTGGCAAAAATTTGATAATACACAGAAATTGGTTTTTCTGCCATGCTCCAACGTAGAAACACCTATATCTAGCATCTTCGCGAAGATTTCTGTAGAGATTGGATCATTTCTTAAAAACTTTTTAAAACTTTCATAACACACCTCTTGAGTTAGTAAGTCAGGGAATTCCAATTGTTTACTGAATAATTCAATAGCGTCCAGATTTTTTGCAGAGAAGCAGGAGAGCACCTTAAACACAGCTTTCTTCAGCGATACTAAGGTATTCATATCTTTACAAATCTGAATCAATTCTACATTGGATGCCTTCCCAAAAAACATTACGTCCTTCATGAAATCTTCATGGTCGCTCCAATTAAAAGATTTACAGTGGGATCCTGCATCAAGAAAAAAAGCTGTTCCATCCAAAAGTCCGATTAGATGTTGTACAGGCATTTCACGTATACTTTGGCCAAGAGGTGACAATCTTTTCTTTAGGTGGTGAATGTACGTTTTATCGAAAAAATAGAAAGCGCAATAGCTTCGTTCTTTCATGAGCTCGATACATTTCATGCATTCTTGTCGTAAGATTTGTGCAGGGGAGAAAATATTGAAAAACAATTGTGACTCAATGAATTCAAGGCAGCTGGGCTTTTCTATACGAATACTACGAATACTCAGGATCGTTTTTCCACTACAAATCGTACAAATCAATTCAATCAATTTTCTCAATATTTCTTGAACTAAGGACAATACGCTAGCTGAGATTGTCAATTGGATACTACTAAGAATATGTATCATGGCTTTAAATATACGCGAAATATTTTTTTCTGTCCATTGGCGAGGGCAGATGTCAATTAGGAACTTTAGCGCTTCACAGCCACCCCATTTGGAGAATAAGGACTGACCATAGCACAACTCGCAGAGTTTATTAGTAAGGTATTCCATCATCGGAAGCGAAAATATCTGCAAATTAGGAAAAATATTTTGTTTAGTTCATAAATTTAGAAGAATATGTCCATGTCATTATCACAGTAATGTTCCAGTACTACCGTAAATATTTACCTTCCGTTTGGAACCGACAGCTACTTCCACACCGTGAACAACAAGGGACAAAACTAACATTACAGGGCGACGCAAGTCGATGTATTGGTATGACAAAGCCTTTGCTAATGCATCGAAGAGTATAGTAGGATTCAGTTCACCTTCATCTGTTGCTTTGTCTAACACAAAGAGACTAATAAAATGTCTCGTTACTTGTATTATTGTTAGGTATGCATCCTTTTTCAGCTCCATCACTTCTGCTGCCATTAGACAACCAACCAGCGCACTAACAAAGCTACTATGATATTTCTTCCCCGGTTTATTTTCAGCAAAGTGAAAGCTTGATAGAATCTGCTCCCTTCCTTTCGCAGACAAAGCTGTTAGAGTAAAAGTTTTTAGAAAGTTCCATGCCTGTGTTTTACAATACGAAGCTTGACTGTGTTCGCGGAATCGGAAGACGTCCCCAGATAAAATCTTTACAACAGTGTTGATGACCTTTCCAATTTGTAACCTTAAAGGGGTTTCGTGACCACTGAGCTGAAGTTTTAGACAAAAACCTTCCTCGTTATCACCGTACGAGAGGCGTTGAGGGTTTTGAAAATGCACTTTTCGACTGGCACCACCCAGTTTTCCAATAATCCTAAAAATTGAAATAAATCGTAAAAGTGAAAGTATTCGTAATAAGGTGCTTGATTTCTTTCAATAACATGGATATGGATGGAATTTGCCCTTCCATTAACTGAAAAATTGCTAAACGCTATTTACCTAAACACTGTCAGTGCATGAGAACGGTGTGCTCCTCGTAATAATTTCCACAAAGCATCAGTTAAATCAGGCTGCAGCAACCGGTCTATGGACTCTGCGTCACACACATGTACACAAGTTTCCAGCACCTTTAAAGCACCTGTGACTACTTCCGGTGTAGCTGATGTATGAAACGCGCACACCAACATATAATTCAATTGAGGAAGGTATGGCACTAAGCTATTGGCATTGGCATGTACCAGAGGAAAAATGCTGAATTCCAAAATTTTCATCTTGATTAATGGCCGATGAGTAGTTGTCAGTATATCGATGAAATCTGAAAAGCAATCACAATTTCAAACAAAACCCAGAATCCTGTCAATTCCGTTACAGTGACGGTGACTGATATAAGATGTCCGACTTGATGAATACATATACGTTAAATTAAATACCTTTCAAGACATCAGGGAAGATTGGGATAATTTGTTCGAGTAATTCTTTAGTAGAAGTACTGTGTCCGATCAATTTAAAGACAGCATTAAGTAGGGTCAAGTAGTTAACTGGATTCTCAGAGGTTTTAATATACTCCATCGGTTTCCTGACCAAGTTGCGAATGTAGGGCTTTAAGATCGGTACAAGATTTTCAGGAAAATACACTGCTGCTGCGAGCATGATAAATTTAACGAAGCTTTGGTAGGTCTTGCTTATTTTACTGTCTTCTTCTAAAGTCTTCAACCGTTCCATGACGTAACTGAGAAGAATTGGACATAATATTGGCGACGTGTTTCCTTTTTTGATGATTAAATTGACCATAAGCAAGTAACCAGAGTGATAAGCACACTGCTCAACCATCATCCCAATTGAGTTGATAAATATCTCGCGACTTGATAATGGACACAGGTTGTCAAACTAATCAACAACAAATGGACGGTAATCAAAATAAAGACAACAGTTGACAGTCAACAGTTAAAAATGTACAAACTACACCATGCAGTTGACCTAGTCATTTTTACATACCAATGCCGAAAGGCGTAAGATTAATTGCACTCCTTCTTGTGATGTCGACGGTGAGTTACGTACACGGATAGAAAAGATTTGAATCGCCTTCATTCCCCATTTCATTAAATCCACAAATACTTTGGTTTCCTTCGTACACAATGGTTTTGGGGGCGCTGGGTTCTCCAGGCCAGAAATTTCACAGGTTCGTATCTCGACTGATATTGACCATGCATTTACAATCAAGCTTCTAATCACATACCGGCTTTTTGATAGCTTAAAACTGTTTTTCCGCTCAACTTCAAGTGGATGGGGAGAGCGCTTTGGAACAACGTTTGTTCCAGTCGCAACAATAACATTGTTCAGCTGGGCTTTATGAACGGGCAAATGCACAAGACAGAACACTTCCAGCTGAGAAGTGATAGTTTTTAACTTTGAGAACAAATCCTTTCGTGAGGTCACAGCAGAAGTCATAGCTTAGCTATATTGGTCAATGATCAATGGAAAAAATTTGTCAAATGAAACAAAAATTAGACCGAAAACACGTAAATACATTACGTACATACATCATCAACGACATCTCAACAAATACTCTTTCAAACTAATGACAATCAATGACTACTATACTATAATTACCTTTACCACTTCTGCTGTCGCCCTTTAACTTTAAATATTCTATTACCAATTACTGT